>JANHZT010005741.1:88719-105598 GCA_032468215.1 Stegonotus admiraltiensis | reverse complement strand
ATCATTAAGTGTTGTATCTTATGATTCTTGATGAATGTATCTTTTCTTTTTATGTACACTGAGAGCATATGCACCAAGACAAATTCCTTGTGTGTCTAATCGCACTTGGCCAATAAAAAATTCTATTCTATTCTCCTTAAGTTACTACTTACATTTTTAATATACATGTTAATTGCAAATATTTACATACCTATTTACTTACCTGCCAGTCAGTAATTAAGGTCCTTTGGGTGATTTATAATAAAATGTAAAATAATTAAAAAACAAATAGTTAAAAAACATTAAATCAAAGGCACCATATATACAACATTGCTAAGCCATATAGGCTAGCTGGTTAAAAAAAAATACGCACCTCACCATCTTACATTGCTGCAAACTGGGGTTTGAAACGTCTTCTCAATCCACGCAGTAATTGAATGTGGTGGACATGATACAAAATAACAGCTTTTAACATCAAATTACTTTCTAGCAACATCTTTGGGAAAGACCATTTGACAAAATGTTCACTTATAGATGGTCAGGACCTTTTCTCAATAGGTAATTCTCCCATAGTAGCCATTTTTCTGAATAGCCTATCATATGTGCTTATTGATTTTCCAAATTCCTATCCATACTCTAAAGCAGGGGTGTCAAACTCAAGGCCTGTGGGCCAAATCCAGCCCATGGGGTGCTTAAATCTGGCCCATGGGGCTGCCCTGGAAACAGTGAAGGACTGGCCCGCAGTGCCCCTGCCAGCAAAAACAGACCCTCTCGAGCTCCATTTTCACTGGCAGATGCACTTTAACAAGTTTGCCTGCTCCATCCTGGTATTTAAACACAAGTGGGATGTAATAATTCTCCATCCAGTAATTCATACAATAGAATAAAAGTGTTCCAAAGACTGAACAGTGATGAAAACAGAGTGATTCTTAATACCTGGGAGAAAAGAGGTACATGTTGAATTGACTACACAACCCATCCCCGACCATCAACCATACATTACATGTTGGGCAGTTACAAAGTGCAGATGTCTTCCCATTTCCTATACTTATAACACAAAATGCTTTCATGGAATTAGGGTTGGGAATGATTGAGATCAGACCTTGCAAATTCCTTATCCTATGAACACCATTCTCCCCAATGTCTTTCAGGCAGAGATGACAATGTGACCAGAGGTGGTATTCAGCTAGTTCAGACCGGTTCGGGTGAACCGGTAGCGGAAATTTTAACTGGTTTGCAGAACCGGCAAATACTACCTCTGGCTGGCCCCTCCCCCACCCGCCTGCCCGCTCCCCTTGCCCCACCCACCTCCTGGAGGCTTCTCACACCGAAAAAGAGGTGGCAGATGCAGGCTTCTTGTGCTGAAAACTACAGGCCAAAAGAGGCCTGAAGTCCTGTCACCGCCCTGTTCTTTGTGCTGGCTGTGCACACGCATCCCATTGCCTGCTGGTGCACATGCATGGTGGCACTCCATTGCCAGACCTGGCCAGGAGAACAGCCTGCTGCACTGGAGAGACGGCATCAAAGCAGAGCTGCTTGGAAGGCAGCCAGACTGCGGTGTCCCTTTAAGATACTTCAATGCGGGGGGAAGGGGACCATAAAGCGACAGGCCAGAGCTGTCTTTTCTGCTGGTTCTATGGGTGTGGCTTGGTGGGGTCATGTGACTGAGTGGGCATGGCCAACTCGATGCCACTTACAGCAAGGTGCACATGACCTCCCCACCAAACCACGCCTACAGAACCGGTAGTAGAAACGTTTGAATCCCACCACTGGATGTGACCCAACAATATCTAGAAAGCCACAGGTGGAAACAAACATGCAAGGAATGGAAGAAAGAACATAACTATATTTGAAGCTTGGCTTCAGGGTGAAGATTGTTCTCACACCCAAATCACTTGACTGGTGTCTTTGTAATTCCTCTCTATATTCTCTCTTCTTACAACTAGAATTGTTGCCTCCTGTTTCCTTTTATAGTCATTGATCACCTTGCTTGGCTTTATGTGTTTTAACTGATATGAGAGTCAGAGTGCTAAGTTAAGGGGTTGAAACAGGTACGGGTACTGAGGAGTCCAACCTCAGCTACAGCAATTCTCTGGCTCTCTCTCCCTTCTGTCTCTCTCCTCTCTATCTGTCTCCTGATAGTGGAAAATAGAATGAAAATGCTATGTATGCTTCTTTGAGCTTCTGAACAAAGAACTCTGAGAAATCAGATAGAGAAATGTTTATATCACATCCTTCTTCTGGAAGCTCAAAGCAACATACATGGCAATCTTCCCTGGTTTTCCTCTTACAATAACAATCCTGTGAAATAGTGAGAAATAGTGATTGGTCCAAAATTACATAATGAGACAGTTGGATGAAAACTTCACGTGTCCCTGTCTAGTATCTTAATTGTTGTATTACACCGACTTTTTCTCCTCTCCCAGTTTCTTCAATCTCCACTGCCTTGGCTTCCTCTTGTGAACCCTGAAAAGCTTTGACTTAAACTTCCTATTGGAATGGTTCATCCCTCCCACTACCGGCCAGCTCTGTTATAACCCAGCCATCAGTCTTGCTTAGCTATATACACCTGCTGCTCTCATTCAAATCTCTTCTACTTCCTGTTAAAAATTTGCCTTTTATCCTTGTTGCTTCTTTTAACTGGCATCTTCTGAGTTTTCTGCTACTGTTTCTGTGATGTCATTCAAATACCTCCTTAAATCTCACTTTTTTGGAAGAGCTTTGGAAACAGTACAGCTTTGAATCCTAGTACACTTCCCAAAACAAACGTCATGCCACTGAAATAATTATATGATCTTTTATTTCTATCCCATTCTCCTTCTCTTTCTGCTGTTTTTTTGATGTTGATTTTTAAACTGAGAACTTGGGTACGAAACAGTTCTCCATAAATATTCTGTTCATGGAGAACTCTAATCATAATGCTGCCTAGTGACTCTCAGGTTTCAAGAAATCTGTTCTTGCTTCATGTTGTGCAGAACTGTTACCACCCCATCATGTTTTATTATTGTGTGGATCTGCAGATTCTGAGGTCAGAATGTGATTCTACCGCAAACCTCCAAGAATCCTGGGGAGATTGCCAGGGTGGCCAGTAATAATATTGCTGTTGTTTAGAAGAAGTGTGAATAAATTGTATGTGAATAAATCTGTTTCACTTGGAACAAAGACTGAAATGGTGTTAATGTTGACTCAAATGTTTCTAGGACACATGTTCAAGAAAGTGCTTTAGGATTTTAGCATTCACAGCAGTACTAATTCCTCTCAGCAGCTTTATCCCTGAATCCCAGAACTTGAAAGAGAAAAATTGGTGTGCTGACAGAATGTGACCAATCAGCCTGCAGAAAGCACTTTGTTAAGTTGGAACATCCATCTGTAAGGGGACCAAACCTAGCCTCCTGATACCAAGGCCCCATCTGTTCCACTAAATGAAGAAACATGACAAGCTTTTAACTCAAAGGGCTCTCCAGGAAGTTACATTGATTATTCCAAGTTAATGCTTCCCCAATCCATAACAGGAAAATGGGGAAAGGGAATAACAAGAGCAGTATATGGCACCCAAGAAGGAAAATCCATTTGCTTTTGGTTCTTCTTTTGTCAAAATCATCTCTTCTCAGGATAAACCTTCCAACTGCAAGAAGGTTGCACTGCCATTTTTTTCTATTACAGGCCTAAGGCGCCAGTTGTCTACTTTGAATATAACCCTAAAAGTTGCAAGCCCTTTCAATCACTATGTACTGTATATTTCAATACCCATTTGTAAATGAGTTGGCTGAAAAATCTTTACTGAAACAATGAAGTAATATTCATGCTAACTTGAAAGGAAGGCTGCTGAAAAACAGCAATGGTCCAAGCCGTGGAAGTATTTTGCTGCATTGTTTTCAGTAATTGTGCTGATAATCTGCCTCATTAGTTACTAGAATATAAGGCACAGCTCATCTCGTGGACTGTGTTAGAAAAAGCTTCAAATGCCGAAGGAAAAACATGAAGAAAAGCGGATGGATATCAAAGCTAGGATCCTTGAAGACAAGAGAAATGTTTCAGCACTCTGGACAGAGCCCGAGGAACAACAGATTGTTGTTAGCCAGAGCTGCTAAGTCACAAGCAAGCACTTCTGTTTTCCAGTAAATGATACTAAAAAGGAGAATATTTGTAGCTCAGGGTTGAAATGAGGGGTCCTTGGTGTTCTCCAAGCTTGCTTGTTTTCTTGCAGATGTTTCATTAATGAAGGTAAGGCATACAAAGCCTTAAAAGAGGCAGTTCTACACCTGGATCCAAACACATTGCCATGTCTCCTTCTTGAATCTATGTAAGCCTATTAATACAGTATCATATAAGTTTTTAAGAACGTACACTTGTTTATTACAGAATAACTGTACTTTGAAGAAAATATGCAGTGTCAACTGTAAAACCTGAACTTAGTCCACAAAAACAAGAAAATGCAAGAAGGAAACTAAACATTGTCCCACCTTGACTCTCTTTGGAATGAGGGAGACAAGAGGAAACACTGTCAGGCTTTCAAGATGCTTACTATAAACTAATAGGCTTCTAATATTTCATGATGTGATCTATTTCCTAACCTGGCCTACCTTGAAGGGATGACAGCTAATGAGGTGGATATTAACTAGATGGCCTCTATTTCCTTTTATTTGCATATCTGGGGTTCCATTGCTATGTATTTAATTTGTATATTTTTATTGTTTTCATTATCATCTCCAGGCATCCATTTAATGAGTAAACATGACATGAAGTTTTATCAAACTATAAGGATATATATCTCATTTGCATATTTTTATTGTTTTATTACCACACATGAATCAAAATAATCTCAAGAGGAATAAATTAACAATAATTAATTATCTGTAGTAGAGTATTACTATGGAGTAGAACCTATATGAACCTTCCTATCTTTTTATACCTATCATATATGAGAAGGCTCTCGAATGATTAACATACACCGGTCTAGGAAACAGAAGCGTGCACTGAATTTTTAAAGTGCAATCAGAAACTCAATTCACTCATGAGCCACTTCCTACAATTTCTTCCTTTCCCCAATCTACACTTCAAGCCAAAGTTTTGCAATTTGCTAACCAAATTAATATCCCAATTATGTAACCGCATTGCAAGGTAATATTTTAATGGGTTGTCTTCCTAATTACTGCATTGTAGGAAACTGCTATGCAGCAATCCAGGAAACATCAACAAGAGGGAACATGAGCAGATATTGCTAGTTCTAATATAGTTAGAATTCCAATGTCTGAACTGTAAATTTACATAGGAAGGATTGTTGTATCTTGGTTGATTGTTGAGGAATCAAAAATGTTTTGAGCCTTGTGTTACTTAAATCTAAAGTTGATAAATATTGATTTATTGCAGGGGTATCAAACTGGATTTCTTCGAGGGCCGGATCAGCATTGTAGTTGTCCTCCAAGGGCCAGCTGGGGGGGAGAGAAGGGACAGATGCTTACTGCAGCACTCTGCCGTCCAAAACGGGATGCACGGGGTATGCAGCTGGCCGTGGGCCAGATCTAACCACCCCGCAGGGCAGATGCCACCTGTGGCCATTGAGTTTGACACCCCTGGTTTATTGCATATATATGCTGCTGCAATCCAAATAGACTCTTGATTATTTGAACAGTTAAGGACTAATATAAGCATAATTCACTTTTTTTCTATTCCCCCTCCCAGAAACCTACTAATTTCACTTCTTGACAGACCTATCATGTACCCTTATACCAAAACATAAACAATTGCTTCACATTAAAAAGTTATGTCTAGGACCAGGAATGTTGAAAAAAGCATTCAAGATAGCTAAATAGAGATTAGGAATATTCACACACCAACTGTAAGCAAGGCCAACTCCAAACTATTCAATGTCCATCACTCTCTTGATCCCTGCTCAGCTGTATTCAGCATCAAACTCTGAAAGCTTGAAGACCACCACACATACGAACTACTTCATATATAACCTTAAGACAATAATTTTAACTAGTCTGTTGAACTAGCTTCAAGTTGCCTGATACACAGTACTAAATTATAAAATTATACAAATGATAACTGAAACGTTAAGAGGAGGAATAAATGAAATAAATCCATATCACGGTTAGCAGTAAACTTTTATTCAACATAAGCACATTACTATTTTGAAAAGTATTTTCTAAGATAAAATTCCCAAACCACAACATAGCATATTTTTACAGTACTTGTCCTAAACAAAGCTTGTAAAGGCCTCAAGAATCCAGGACCTGCTGAAAACAAAATACACATGCAAACAGTTTCTATGTAGAACGTTTTGCAGAGATTACAGTGAATGATCAAACTCCTATTGAAGTACCTATTTTATTAACAATTTGGGCAAGAATCTCAACTCATTTAAATCCACAAAGTTCCTACTCTGAGTTACCAAACTTCCACAGAGATTACTCATGAGTAGTTCCATGGATTCTTAGTTCTCATCACGGTGGTATAAGCTATCTGTAGGGTTCAGACAGACTTAAAAAGGAATTTAAATAATTAACTTTGCTTAAAGGAAAAAAAAATCCTCTATGCTGACGGTTAACATACTAGTGGGTTTAATCTCCTACCACCAAGATGCTAGTTTTCTATATGAAAATATAGAAATATGAGATAGATAGAGATCTGATTTACAAAGTAGGCACCTCCTTTTGTGCATAGACCTTTGTTTGAGGGTTTAATCCAGTGGTGAAATCCAATTTTTTTAAACTACTGGTTCTATGGGTGTGGCTTGGTAGGCGTGGCAGGGGAAGGATACTGCAAAATCTCCATTCCCTCCCCATTCTGGGGCCAGCCAGAGGTGGTATTTGCCGGTTCTCTGAATTACTCAAAATTTCCGCTACAGGTTCTCCAGAACCTGTCAGAACCTGCTGGATTTCACCCTTGGTTTAATCCCATCATTTCTCAACCTGTAACAACTAACCTGATGCATAGCATTACGTATCACCAACTCCAGTGGGATTTCAAAAATAATTGGATAATTACAAAGTACAGATAATCCTCAACTTACAACAGTTCACTTAGTGACCATTCAAAGTTACAACAGGACTGAAAAAAGTGAGTTATGACCGTTTTTCATACGTGCAACCACGGTCATGTAATCAAAATTCAGATGCTTGGCAACTGACTCATATTTATGACCATTGAATGTCCCTGAGTCATGTGATCACCTTTTGTGACCTGACAAAGTCAGTGGGGTAGCCAGACTCACTTAACAACTGTATTACTAATTTAAGAGCTGCAGTAATTCACTTAACAACTGTGGCAAGAAAGGTCGTAAAATGAGGCAAAATTCACTTAACAAATGTCTCACTTAGCAAGACAAATTTGGGGCTCAATTGTGATTGTAAATAGAGGACTATCTGTAAACATTAATGGATAAAATATTCAAATAAATCATGTAAAAATCGCAAAGCTTGACCATAGTACCTGCAGACCACTGTTCCCATGAGAAAAGGTATTTTGGCACCATGAATCCATTTGCCTAAGCAAAATAGATGGGAGTATCATTAATACCATGTTTTCCCAAAATAAGACCTGGTCTTATTTTCTTTTGGCCCCCAAAACAAGCACTAGGGCTTATTTTTGGGGAAACACAATTTCAGGGTGATCAGCCCGGCTGGGAGCCCTTTCCTC
Organism: Stegonotus admiraltiensis; assembly: GCA_032468215.1. NCBI lineage: Eukaryota > Metazoa > Chordata > Lepidosauria > Squamata > Colubridae > Stegonotus > Stegonotus admiraltiensis. Next base: position 97,975 of record JANHZT010005741.1, on the reverse strand, counting down.
CCGGTGCGCACACAAGAGCCTGCAAGCACGTGGGGACTGACAGTATCCGGCAGCAGCTGCAGCCCACCAGTCCCTTGATCGGCACAGTCTGCGGCTGTACAGAGCGGAAGACATGCAGCAGAAGGCAGGCGATCCTGACGCACAGCACAGCCTGCAGGCAAGCCGAGAGACACAAAGATGAGCGTCCAATGGCCGGCCGCCATTCAGCTTTCCTGTGGCTCGCACAGCATGTCCAGATCACCTGCCTCCTCATCCCTGCCTCTGCTTGTGCCTGCTGCTTGAACAGGTACTCAACTCACCTGTTGTGTGGGCTGCTGCCGCCGCCAGACACCATCGGCCCACACGCACTCGTCGCCTACGCTGGCCACGCCCATCCCTTCACCAGGGCTTATTTTTGGGATAGGGGTTATATTAGGCACACACGTAAAAACAGGCTAGGGCTTATTTTTAGGGTAGGTCATATTTTTCAGGAAACATTGTATTCTGCTGTAAGAGGCAGACAAGAAAAATCATCAAATTAAACTGGTCAACTTTTTTTTTAAAAAAAACCAGTGTATCAAGAAAGGGCTCCCTCTACCTTCTATATACTTCTCTATCCAATAATGTTACTCATTCAATGTCTCTCCTGGGTAGGTTGCTATTTACAAAACATTTGACAGCATTATTCATGCAGAGGATGGAACAAAAGTAAGAAGCAAGAAGCCTCAACCGAGATTTGTATGGAGATTATTAGGATAATCGGCAGAAACGTTCAATGCATCTAATCCTAATGCTCTGAACACCCCAGAGATATTCTGTAGAGGCAATTCATATACAGAGGCAACAAAGGTTTCAGCATCAACAGCCTGCATTGCAAATTTCCGAACATTTCTCCAGAAAAAAACAGGGTCTGTCGTTCCAAGTGGAAATAATCTGTGTGCATTTGCAATACCAAGCTGCATCCTTCAGGGGTAGAAAACACTAGAAACACTCACTTCTGAGCTATTTCTTTTCAAGGTGAGTCACTTTAAATCACGTCCACATGGTTCTGCCCAGGGAACGGGCTATTTCATAGGTGTTGATTTTCCATGTGGGCTTGTTTATGGGCCATCAGGATATAATTAGAGCAACTAAAATAGGCCATACAGTGAAAGCCAAAGCCTTAGCAAGTATACACAGTACTCACAGATCAGTCACTACATGCAGTTTTGAGCAGTTTTTATGTGTTATGTCGTTCTATTGAGAACCAATCTGATTTTCAGAATTTTTCTCACGTTTTCTTCTGTGAACAGGGAGCGACAAAGAAAAGCTCTGCTGGATCTAATGATTTGTTCATTCCCCACAATAGCCAGTTGGGTGTTTTATAAGCAAAATGGCCTTCTCTTACATTTGCTCTGCAGTCAGAAATATTCAGTGCATCTTGCACTTTTCAGCTGTAGCTGAAGGCTCCGTAGAGTAAATGTGGGTACAAATAGTACCAGTAAGAGATTGAAGCCATCTAAGTTAATGGTCAGCATTGTATCACCATATCATCTGGCAGCAAATCCCATAAATCATGTATTATGTTAAGAAGTTAGTTCCTTTTATATATTTCACTGTGTCTTGGGATGACCTTGTGTTATGTCTTCCATACCAGGCATAATTTTATAAACCTCCATCATGAAATATATCATTTGTGTTAAAATTCCAGTACCTTAATCTAGAAAGAAACATCTGTGTACAGTATCAAGCTTTGCACAAGAAGGTGCTGGAGAGATTCCCCCGTTCATTATCCGTAACCAGGCCTTAATTAAGTTGTTGCACACTTCTTTTAATGGGAGTTCTCTGATACTGTAATTACTAATAATTAGATTTGGCACAAGGTCTAGTTTAAAACTCATTTATTCCATCACTGAAGTGTATTATTTATTGTTATTATTATTAAATTAAATTTGTAAGCCACCCAACTCCCAACAACCTAATAAGCAGCAGTGCTCTACAGATGATAAGATTTTTGGATCACAATAGTTTTATAAAATTAAAATAAAATCACTGAAATAGATACAGAAACTCTAACTTGAAAGATCAGTAAATATGACATCAGAATGCAGCCACAGCTTAATACAGAACATTTAAAAGTTGCAAGTTTTCAGGGTCCAAGGAGTTCTGCACTCATATGATAATAGGTATTCAAGGGTCTGCTACTTTCTCTTTGTTATACCATATATCACTTTATGTATTATAAAGAACTCCATAATACTGTAATCAGGAGTAAAATCTGACAAGTTGGTTTTTATTCCAGTAACTTTTTCTTGTTAGAAAAATGCAGGTATATTTCTTATCCAAGATTTCAAATATATTCTGCATGGAATTCATAGGGCCCTATTTATATAGTGCTATACTAAATAATTATCTAACTACAAATATAGTAGCAGTTATGACTGTAAATATCAAATGTTCTTATGCAAAACCATTTTTCCAAAGACGAGTGGAAATAATACTTTTATTAAATTCGTAAGTAAAGGTAGATATAGCATAATAAAGAAACAAATCAATAGATCTAGGCTTATTTCTATATTCTTTGACTGTCAGCTCCAAGTGTTTTGTCTTTTTTTTTTACAACTAACATGCAGAACAAAGTTGATATTTTGAAAGAACAGGGCAATCATGATAAGAAACTAATGAAACAGCAAACGGTGCCCTTGTATCAAACTGTATTGAAGTATATATATATTATAAATCCCAATCTAACCTTATTTGAGAAATTTCAGCTCTAAATCTGAGAACACGGAGAGTTTTACAAGATCTTCAGCATGTCTAAATGTGTAGTGTATATTATGCAGCATAGGATCTGAGGCATAGTGGAGCTTCCATTCAGTTCTATGAGAATTTATACAGGAGACAATAAAATGACTAATCTGGAAACAACAGTTATCATAGTGATTTCCCCAAGGCTGCTCAAATCTTCACAAAGCATTCAAATAAATTGACTTGTGCATCCTTTATATATGATTAAAAGGGGCTTTTCTTGACAATCAATTTCGGAGTGTATTAAGAGAATATAAGGAGTCTACTAATGAAGATCTGAGTCTCTGCCTGGGAAACATGGTTAGCATTAATGGCTTGGACACAGGGACAGCATTGCTAACTATTTTAGTAAGGCATGCATGAACTGCAGTATGCAGTATGGATAAACTCACATCACCACATCTTGCAAAATCTATCAACAAAACCAGTGCCTGTTTGCATTCAAATATTTATATAGAATTAGTACATTTGTTAATTCTGTATGTAATTCTTTAATATTATCAATTGACATAACACATTACAAAAGCATATGAAACATACCAATCCTTTCTCTGTTCCTAAGCATCATTTCAACTGCTAGCTGAATACACCAAATGCCACAAGGGAAAACTGCTGCCTACTTGCATTTCAAGATCCACCCAAGCCTGCAGCCCCATTCACTCGGATTTTTGTACCCTGATATATTGGGTACAAATCAAATGTATTACTGTGGTGTCCTATTCAACACTCAATCATTTTCAACTTGTCAACATTAAATGCAGCAGATTTCTAACAGAGAAGGGCAGATGATTTAAGAAAGCACCAAAAGGCATATAATATAGTGTAGCAAAGCGTTCTGGACTGATTATATGGACATCTAGTTGTCAGGCCCCTAAATATGAATGCTGATACCTGAAATGTGGACTATTTTGCAGTCCTGCTCACATATGATGACTCTTTACCATGATAGGAGTAACAGGGAAAAACATACAAAATAAAAAATACAAACCAGTAAACAGCGCTTCAAAAAAAATAGCCATTCACATATATAATTGTATATACACACACATATACAAGTGATTCACAAAAGATAAAATTTAAAAACTTCTCCCATATTAACCTCATCTGGAAAATATTGCACTGTATTGCGTGCTACTTCAGAATAATGGGAAGCCATTCCTATTAAACTTTTATATCTGTGCTGTCACTTGTACCAACAGATATTCAGTTTAAATGTTAAAGTTCTCCTTCTGAGAACTACAACAAAAGTTGAAGCCAAAATATGGAATATTTTTAAAAGGTGGAAATCTCAATTCAGGATGGTTTTGCTGTTGTTGATGTTAGTTTTTTATTTGTGTCTAGGAAACCAAGCAATATTTATGCAGCTGTGCTTACGAGTATGTCAAGAGGAGTGATAGTCTGAGCTGTTTTTTATGTTCTATGCTGGACAGAGATTGTAAAAGATGAAAAGCCATGGTCATCAAGATAAACTCTAACTGAGGACCACGAAGTAGCCGAGGGGTAGAAATCAAGCGGGAAAGGGAGACCGGTGTAGCAATGGCTCAGCCCGTGAAAAGGCTCTAGAAGCCTAAAATAGAGATGGAAGTTGGTTAGTTGGCAGTGGGGTTTAGGGCAAACATAGCTACTATGTTTCACAATGACCCAAATGCATTCTAGCTACTTTCTATTTAAAAACAGTTGTGTGCATGGGCTTTCAGAAGCTGAGGGCTCCAAACTACTTTACCTAAAAGGCTATAATACAGCAACATACATCAGGGTAATACAGCAGATGTCTATTAAAATAATATTCAGAGTATATCTTGCTGGTCGCCCGTTTTCGTTATCAATCACTTCAAAATACTATATATTTCAAGGTTTCTTGACATAACAATTCAGTCCAGAAATTATCATTCTGTCATTCTGTTCACAGGGAAAATAGAAAAGTGAGCTCAAAGGGGAAATGCATCTCATTTAAATCAAGTTTAGGACATTCCAGTGTTTCTGGAAGGAAAAAATCAGAAAGGATCATTCTACATAAAGAACAACTTAAAAGAGATTTAACCAGCATACAGCTAATCTTTGGGTTATGATGAAAATTGGGACTGGGTAGGGTGTGTTGCAGGATGGTGAAAGAGTGGGAGCAACTTACTGGAGCAACTGGCAACTTTCTCTGTTGGCTTCCCTATGAAGTCAACAGGAAAGGATGCAAATAGCAATTCCATAACATGGTTCCCGGTGATGTTGTATCACAAGCCAGACACCCAGAAGCTCAGATCGCAATTGTGTGACGAGGCTAGTACAATGGCCAAAAGGTCTTGAGGACCAGTCGTATTTTCATTTTTTCAGTACCACCCAAACTCTGAACAAACACTGAATGAAGGGATATAAATAGAGGATTTCCTATATTGTGCTTGATTTTTTTTCCAACAAGTAACTGTTGGGAAAATGATCCCTCTGTAGCACTCAGGTTACCCAATCCATACCAAACATCTACCGTATTCACTCCAATCAAATCATCCATGCTGGAATGATAGAGTCTGCTTCTTCAAAATACTGCAATTAGAACATTTCCCTGTTTAATACAGAAATTCTAGTACAATGGATACTTCCAAATATGAAGAGGTCAGTAACAAAAGTAAGCATTTTCAATAAACAATTACATTTTGCACATATCCACAATATTTGTTTGCTTTGAGAACAAAGAAGCAAGGGTGTGCAATACCAAATTTGCACACCAATAGAAACATTACTAGTATAGAAATCTCAACACTGATTACATTTGCGTTTGTATATAAACATGATTTGCAGGATATATTGAGTAATCAAATAATATTGACATGTCACATAATAATACTGAGAGACATTTATTGCCAGTCAAGGCAACTGATAAAAATTGTGATATACTCTGGAGTCCAACAGATTAAAAAACAGAGCTAGTTGCCAATAGAAGAATGGCCTGCTTTTAGTACCGTCTCATATGGCCTTTTTAAAAAAGCTGTTGGAAGTGACCATGATGATTCTTTCAGATGGTGGATCGATTCTGGCTCCAGAGTCAGTTCTGGTGGGTCACAGGCGGATCAGGGTTTGATGCATCTATGTGGATAGATAAAGCTGCTAGAACACAACAATAAAGAGTGAAGAAAATACAGTGAAAAGTAATGCCAAACAGATAAAAAAAATCTACCATTTTTAATATCAAGATTTATGTGCCAAACCCACCATTTATCTATTCCTGTTGTTACTAATTAACTTCCTTTCAACCATTAATTTCTTTTCAACCAGTTTGGGATGTGGGTTGATGCAAACTACTAAAATAGTTTTAAGTTTCTGCAACAATATTTCACTGCCGGCTTGATTTTTTTAAAAAAAAAATGTACTTGCAAGCCACACTTCACTGATATATGCTTTGCTCTCTGATCAATATATTCTGTCCAGCCAGTCACTACACAAACATCAGTAAAACATCATTTTGCCAGACTGCAAAATGCAAGAAGAAAAAATCAAACCATTCACAGCTCCTATGAATTAACTCACTCTAGAATAGTGTTTCTCAACCTTTGCATGCTGCCAGGAGAATTTAAGATCCACACATCTTGAACTTGCAGAGTTGGGAAACACTGCGCTAGAGCTTTTGAAAATCACTTCTGAACTCATACTAGAGAGCTCTGATAGTTACAGCAAGTCTCCCTGTTATTATACATTGTGATAGTGAAACACACCAGTCAGACGTTTAGCTATACAATTTGGGATGAACACCCTTTGGTGTGGGAGTAAGAATGAATTTCCAGAGAAAAATTGCAGAATACAGGAACCATTAGCACTACTCAGGTGACCCTGAGGACACAGATAAACCTCCAAGTGCTTCAACAACTCTCTAAAAGGATGCAAATGACCAGCTGTCTGCAAGGAATATAAATCCTTCCATTCCCCACCCTCCAGTCAAGGCTGAAGAAGCTCTGGGATGAGAAGTAAAATGTGTTCAAAGAAAAAACAAGAAAGTCCAGTTGCCTCCTGAAAAAGCACCTTTGGGACAACCATGACATGGATGACTGAGAATCTCTACAGACTTCCTGTTTCATGTATTAATATATCCAGGGTTGTGCTTGTTTTGTGCCCAGTTGAAAAAACTGGATTTTGTAGCCAAAATAATCAAAATTCTATGATGAAAACAGTCTTCTCTGCTTCAAAGATCATTCAAAACCATCTACTGTGCATGTAAAAAAGCAGGTTAAGTCCCTTGTTGAATCTACTTTACGAATAGTAATAGGATTCAGACTAAAGACCATAAGTATCTTCTAGGCAGCGTGGAACAATTTGTCTGCCAAGAGAGTGAGACAAGATGGAAGAAACTCTTCAGGCTGTGGGTGAGGCAGCCTAACCTTTGCTCGGTGCCTATCCATATCACAGGAAAGGAGTCAGAGAGAACTAGCAATGCATTTTTTTTAATCCATTGAGAAGAAAAGTCAAAGATAGGTCAAGATCATACAGACAAAGATAAAGGACCACATATGAATTCAGTATCTTCCTAATTACTGAACAATGAACAAATACAAGCTCAACTCCTAGGTCTAATATTGCGAAGTACTTAGATAAACTATCATTCTGGGCCCCGCCAGCTGACATTTCCTGGGTACAATAGTATCCACAGCATGTCCTTCTTGCTGTTCAGGTAGGGCAAGCATATACTGGGGAGAGACAGATTCATAAGTAAACCCATCCTAAGCTATGAAGGGCTTAGCCTATCTCTTCTGGCCAGATCTTTATAGGCTGATGGCTCCATCTTAAAGGCCAGAAAGCTGGATTGCTGGGAACCTTGGTTTCAACATGCTGAAGGTTTAAGTCAGGTTTGTTTGCAATAAAGCCAACCACAAATTGATGGTGAATAAGATAGCAGACTTTGGGGGCACACATTTCTGAAACCTGATCAGAAGGCAACGAATGGTGTCACCTTGCCTAAAATCTGATCAGCTATGTAACAAACCCTTTATCGGATTTGAAGAAAGCCAGGGATGGGGGTGGCCAAAGATTCTGCTCTCGAGATACTGAGGTGGGAGTGCCTATCTGTTATCCTGGAATGCAGAGAAGTTTGGAATCTTACTCATATATCAGCCATCCTGCTGCCCAGCAGGCTTCCTCATCAGATTGCTAGAATTGGTCTCTGGACTGCTGTGGAAATACACTTATCTTCTGATGAGGGACTTCAACCTCCTACTTTGGAAACTGGCTCCAGTAAGGTCTGGGAGTTCATGGCCTCCAGGACAGTCTTGAGTTTCTCTCAGGTAATCTCAAGAGTTAATAAAGATGGGCAATCATACATTACACCTCATCAGCAGATCTGGTGATGGAGGAATTTTCTACTTCCCCACGGCTATAGCCATTTATTTGAAAGGGGGGGGGGGTTTGCAGGAAACCACCCACAAATGGCAGAAACTGGGGAAAAAAATATCCTGAATCATGGTCATGTGAACGTTGCAACCAGTCAAAAAGTGGAGCCACCCGATGTATAGTCATGTGACTGCAGGGAGCAGTGTGATCATTTATGATAGCCAGGTATGCTTTATGGGCCATAAAGCACCCATTCCATGGTCATCATAACTTCAAGTGATTGTAAAATGACCCATCTTCAAGAAAGGATTACCTGTATCCAAGACATTAAAAAAAGAGAAAAAATAGACAGGTCCATATAAATAGTATACCATTACATTTAATTAAGGTTTTAAAAGAGAGAATTGTAGATTGACGCTTTCCCTTCCACCATAGAATGAGGGCAGCATCTTCAGTAGACTGACTATTACTATCTAAATTCAGTCAAAATTCAGCAAAACTTTCCACAGATGGGGGAGGGAAAGGGCCTATGACAGAGGAAGATTTGTTGCTGCATGTTTAAGAAAGAAGCTAAATTCATCACAATGACAGGGCAGAGTGTTGGCAGAGATTTGAGCTATTTATTCTTTTAGGAAAATCCTATAAAGAATGACATGAGGAAGCCTCTATCTGCAGTCTTGTTCATCACGTTGGTGAGGAGTCTGATAACAGATGTATGCAGTAGCATGATTTAGTGCCGGGAGCTGGCCCCTGATGTGTATTAATACAGCAGCAAAGCGGAACAAGCTTCTCTTCATCACTCATCTCTATAAAAGAGGTGGAATCCGAGATGGCCTGATGTTAGGCAGAGCAAGCCCATTTGTTCTGCTGACTGATGGAGCCAGCTCAGGCTGTGTCCTTCACCTCTGTGGGGCACTCAGGTTGCATAAAGGAGTTCACTGAAGCAGGACCTGGTCAACAAGTGAGTTGAGAGCAATCGAGCTCGGACGGAGATCTGTGCTGAAGGAACATCCTTGCCTGTATAGACTCCCTGAACTGAAATCTGGGTCTGAATTCTGATTCATGACTATCTTTTTCTGAAGACACAAGAATTCATCAAAAGAAAACTGCATCCTCAGTGAAAGAAAGTTGCCCTTCATAAGCTAATCGGAGCAACTATCCAATGAATGCTGACTAAAACCAAGCT
>JANHZT010005741.1:61574-71726 GCA_032468215.1 Stegonotus admiraltiensis | reverse complement strand
CCCACCCCCACCCCCAATATTACTGAAGTGCAACTTACAGCAGCCCTCGTCATTTTAGTTGGGTCTGTTGAGCCTCACAGTTCAAAAAAATATGAATGGCCACAACATGTTTATCTTTGCTTTAATAAATGGCATGGGATGTAAAATGGAGACAGCCTTGCCACAAGTGATCACTGAAATCCACATTATTTTTTAAGGCATAATGCTACAGCGCCACAACACAGACCAAAAGTTTGGTCAGTTTTATACCATCTGGCAGGTATGCAACTGCTAGAACAGCAAAAGAATTGCAACAAGCAAAAACAAAACCCCGCAAACCTCCAAAGCCTACAGAGTAATCAGGGATGAATGACTTGTTGACCAGCTCAAGGAAGAATCAGAATTCAGCCTCAAAATAATACTTTAAATTTCCCTTCTTCTTTTCTTTTTCTCCTATACAGATTGATCACAATTACCTGTGCCTGATACCAATTTCATTTTAATGTACGCCGATTAGTGTGCATTTAAAGCGACAATAAAGTTTTTTTAAGTCTAAGTCTGATTTATCATTCAAAGCACTAAATTATAGAAGAAATAGGGACATGACCTATTCTTACCTTGGCGACCTTCATCATTGGTGAAAAGGCCAGTGTCACTGCTGCTGCAAACACTGCTGGTTTCACTGGAAAGGGAAAACAAAGAATTAAGTATATATGCATTACATACATACTTTTTTTCTATGAATAAATCCTTCACTGCGAGGAAACTTCTCACAAACTTTCAGCACAACAAATAATAGTGGTGTTGCTTTATTCATCTCAACAACTTGATTAATCCTGACATGGCTGCCCCAAAAAACTGGATGGGTGAATATAAAATATACGGAATGAAAAATAAGTTAGGAAAATATGCAATAATCTAAAAAAAAAAGAGACTAAGGGAAAAATACATGAATTACCTGTAATATCACTGATTTTTACACATAGTCCTTGACTTATGACCAGAACTGGGAAACGAATTTCTATCACTAAGGAATACGGCCATAAAGCTCAAAGTCATGCTGTTGCCTTGCTTAGCAACTGCAATCCCAGCAGTCCCAATTGGGATTATAACTCAGGACATGCAGATAAGCGGAAAGGGGAGGGAATCCCAGCTGCAACACAGCACCAATTTCTGGTAGGCCAGAGACCACATGGGCACTGCAATGGCCATAACTTCAGGGACCGATCATAAGTCCCTTTGTTCGGCATCAGCATAGCTTTGAACAGTCACTGAATGGATAGTCATAAACTGAGGACTATCTGTATACATCGTACATGGTTGGAAAGCAGAAATGCACTGGTTTCCAGACTTTTCCCCTCTCCCAGCACAACAGAACAATCTTCTGGAAAATAAAATATTAAAAGCACTGCAGTCTGCTGTCTCTCCCATATTAAAAGAAATCTCCAAAATAGATTAAGTTGCTGGTAAAGTAATTTTGCACAGAATAGGGATACCCTACATATATATTAGCAGAGAAAAACACAGAGGAAATAGAGAAGAGATAGGAAAGCCAGCGTGTAAAGACAGCAAATGAAAACATCAAGAGCTATTCTTCAGGGTGCTATGTGCTCATATATGACATCTGATGTAATATTTGTATACTCGTCTCCTGCTCTCAAAGGCTAAATGTAAAGGTAAAGATTTCCCCTGTCCAGTCATATCCGACTCTAAGGCACAGTGCTCATCTCTGTTTCTTGGCTGACGGAGCCAGCGTTTTCCGAAGACATTTTCCATGGTCATATGGCCAGCATGGAATGCTGTTACCTTCCCACCAAAGTGGTACCTATTTATCTACTCATATTTGCATGCTTTCAAACTGGTAGGTGGACAGGGCCCTCAAAGGCTGGGTCACACAAAATGAAGGTTTAGTTCAACATAGAAATCCCCAAGTTTCATTCCTAACTCTTTGTTTAACCCAAATTTGTATGTAAGTCAAAACTCAAACTGCTTTCAGGGACTGCTAAAAACGGACTGCACAACTTCAAGTTTGTCGGTTCAAACAAGAAGAATGCAGTCGCCACTTTTAGTAAGAAGCAGTGCGTTCTTATCTAAGGGTTGTCCTTAAGTCAGACATTTTTAACCCAGAGACTGCCTTCATTAAAAATATAAGGAGCAGCATATTAAAAGGAGAATCAATATTGCAGAGAATGATGCCAAGGAGGAAGCCTGGGTGAGAAAAGATTGCCACATAACAGAATAAAGCTGGTGTAAAAATAGCCTTCAAGTGAGCATTCTAGAGATACAGCAAAGCTGCTGAACATCATCTCGCTGACTGCAGCTCACCTGACATTAAAGTTTTTATGAGGAGACAGAGACGTGATGGAGAATATAAAGTTTAGCCAATCATATAGCTGTTTCTAAGCTACTTAAAGCTTTGGTGTTGCCTTCCAGAGCATCTGAAACAGGCAGTCTTTAGTGATTTTGGGGGGGTGCTTATGCCTTAGAGCCGTGATGGCGAACCTATGGCACACGTTCCAGAGGTGACACACAGTGCCCTCTCTGTGGGAACGCAAGCCATCACCCCAGTTCATCTCTGCCGCGCATGCATGCCTCCCACCAACCAGCTGGTCTTTGGGTCTCTGCCGTGTATGTGCGGGGGGGCAGGGAGCTTGTGTGGGCTGCATGCGCGGGGGCCACACACACATTGCATTTTGGGGGTTTGGGCGCAGGCGCACTTTGGGCACTCGGTCTGGAAAAGGTTTGCCATCACTGCCTTAAAGTCATATTGACCCCTGACCACTGTCTGGACAAATCCCCACAGTTTTCTTGGCAAGATTTTTGAAGCAATTTGCCATTTCTTTCTTCCTAGGGTGAAAAGAGAGGGCCCGGCCTAGTCATCCAGTTGACTTTGTGCCTAAGGCAGGATTGGAATCATTTCTACCATGATATCTTAACCATTATACCAAACTGTCTCTTTTTAGTAAATTCCATCCAGCTAGTAACTGTAGTTTCCATGAATCCTCCAAGACAATTCCAATTACAACAGACAAAAAGTAAGCAATGATTCTTTAAGTTATTCAGCATTGTACAATGAACATATAAAAAACATATCTAAGAAATAATTGTAAGGAATAATCATATACTAGTATTGTTAGTAGAAAATAACAGATATCTATTAGTGGATGATAAGAGAAAATGAGCACAACTGATTGGGCATCTACACAGATGAATGAATGAATGAATGAATGAATGAATGAATGAATGAATGAATGAATGAATGACATGAGGCACATTTTACAAGCAAAGGCAACATTACAGATTTTCTCAACCTCACAATTATTTTGTTACTTTTATTAATTAATCTGCTTCAACTTAGTGTTTCTTAACTTTGGCAATGTTTAAGATGTGTGGACTTGAACTCCCATAATTCTCCAGCCAATTGAAGCCCACACATCTTAAAGTTATCAAGGTTAAGAAACATTGCTTTAACAGCCAGACATCAGATTTTTAACTAGAATAAAGGCACACAAATATCATACACTAATAAATAGGCATTTTTAAAAATAATATTTGGGAGGAGGAGTAGAAAGCAAAACGATTTGCAGTATAACATTGTATTTATATTACACGTGAATAATCCATTTATTTCACTAGAAAAGAAGCTGAATTTTGTTTCTGCAAAAATGATAGATCTGCCTGGATAACACATGCATCTCAAATCAACAGCCAGATCAACATTCCAAATATTTGAATAATCATTTCTCTACTAATTATTATGATTTGTGGTCAGCTTCATATTTTGTAAATAAAAACAAAGCAAGAAAATTAGGTGCCCTTGAATTTCTTTAAACAAAAGAACGCACTCCAGCATTCCTTCTGTTTATATGCTGTAGTTACAAATGCCGAGTGTATCTGACAATTATTTGAGGATCAGGTATGTATGATAGCATGTGATTTATATTTACTTATGTGGGGTATCTTTGTCACTGCCATTAGAAAGATACTAAGAGATCCCATAATAATCAGCTCCTGCAACCATCTGTATCTCAGAATTAAATGGTTATGTTTAATTTATGGTTATGTTCAAAAATAAAAGCATAGGGTCTCCCTTTCATAATTACTGAAAAATACGAATATTAATAAGGATGGAAGACTTAACACTTATCATTTGCTCAGTATTTTCTTGTTAAAGAAACATTTATTGCAGCTTTAGAGTGCATTACAGGTAGTCCTCAACTTATAACAGTTCATTTAGTGACTGTTCAAAGTTATATGGCAGTGAAAAAAATGACTTATGGACAGTTACACAGTTACGACCATTGCAGTATCCCCATAATCATCTGATTAAAATTCAGATGCTTGGCAGTTGGTTTATATTTATGACCTTTGCTCTGTCCCAAGATTTGGGAATCACCTTTTATGACCTTCTGACAAGCAAAGTTAATGGGGAAACTAGATTCACTTAACAACCGGGTTACTAACTTATCAACTGCAGTGATTCACTTAACAACTGTGGCATGAAAGCTCATAAAATGGGGCAAAACTCTCGTAACAAATGTCTCATTTAACAACAAATTTTGGACTCCATTGTGGTCGTAAATCGAGGACTACTTGAATATGGCAGCAGACACCAGTAGCTTCTCTAAAATTGGCCAAGAGCACTATAAAGAGGAATAAAGCTATGTAAAAATGTCTGAAAAATGACTGAAGGACAGCAATGAAATAGTAATATTATAGCATATAATTTTCTGTGTCTTATGAGAAAAGTTCATCTTCCTTCCCCTGTCCTTACCACTTTCTATAGAGGGACAATCAAGAGCATCCTGTCATACTGCATTACTGTCTAGTTTGGAAGCATTGCTGCTTCAGACAGGAAGGTGGTGGAGAGAGTGGTGAGGATGGCAGAAAAGATCATTGAAAGTTCACTCCCTTCCATCCAGGACATGGCATATAAGCGCTGCTTGAGCAGCGTCCACAGGATTGTCTGGGACACTACACATCCTCTTCACAACTTGTTTTCCTTGTTACCTTCTGGGAGCAGGCTTTGTGGTACCCGAAGCAGAACATCTAGATTCAGTCAGTTTTGCTCCATATAGCATCAACCTTGTGAACTCTCAAGTTTCTTCTTTCCACTATGTATTCAAAATGGACAATGATTGTGTGTGGGGGGGGTAGGATCTTCTGCTTTGGCGGAGGGTTGGACTAGATGACCTACAAAGTCCCTTCCAGCTCTGTTAATCTGTAATCTGTATATGTGCAGGTACATATTTATGTATGTATATAGCATGTGTATATGTGTGTTATGTATGTGTTTGGATAAATATACACTTTCTCTTGAGAGCAGGCAACAGAATTTCATTTTTAACACGGGCCAATATGCTCACAGTAAAAAAAAAGAAAGAAAAGAAAGTTATCTAATTTTATCTATCTTATCTTAATTTGTGCAATTATTTCACTGTTAAATGTAAACTCACAGTGATCCTTGTTCTCCTTTCTCAATAAAAGATGTGAGCAAAACAAAATGGTAACATGTTCTCTTATAAATAAATTATATCATACATCTATTTACAGGTCTTAAGTAGATAGGAGGTAGCAGGACAAGACTGTTAGGTAATTGGCAACCAAATTTAGGGTATGAGGGTCTGTGGTTTTGACATGTATCTGTTTTGGAAGTACTACCAAATCCTCAAATGGAATGAAACAAAAATAACAAAGTGACTTAGCCTCACTTCTCACTTTTCTCACCCAAATGATCGTACAAACTAGGTTATTTTTACATTAAATTCTTACTGGAAAGTTCACAGTCCCTTAGTACAGACCATACAGTCCAGTAAGCACTGATTAATGACCTCCAGTTACAAAGAAGGCCACTTGCCTTAACCAGAAAATAATGAATGCTATTGATCCAACAAACTACTGCTATAGAGTTATTGATCACCCAATCTTTGGTTAAAACGGTCTTCATTTAGCAATTGCACAATTGCCAACACCTGGACCAAAGCATGCCTGTAATTAAATAGTTCAGAAGAGTTAAAGTGAGAGGTGATGGACAGATCTCAGCTCTCCCCCATTCAGTTATGCGTCTGAGCTATTGTTTGTGTCAAGAAGAGTATTGATTTTCTATAAAAATAATAAAACAAGAGGCACAGAGGTGCAGGAGGTCACGCTGGGCTGAAGAAGGAGGGGGAGGCTAAACACTCCATCTCTGTCACTTGCTCTGTCACCAAACAAGCAAGGATTCATACCTCTTTACCCAAGTTCTAAAATAGCCACTTCAACTTATCGATTGATTGATTGATCAGTCAATTGAATTTATATTGCTGCCTATTCACCCATGGGGACTCAAGGCGGCTTACAGAATATAAAACCACATTTAAAACAATAAAAACTAACAAAAAGAATCAAATAAATTAATATAGTACAATATAACAAAATCAACCCTCCCCCCTCCCACTCCCTGCCCCGGTGACAGCAGATCACACGAGCCATTTAATAGGCTCCATCCCGCCCTGGGTTCCCCAGGCCCGCTGGCAGAACCAGGTCTTCAGCACCTTCTGGAAGAGTATTAGAGTGGGGAACATTCTAATCTCTGGGGGAATGATGTTCTAGAGAAAGGGAGCCACTACGTAGAAGACCCTTCTTCTGGGTCCCACCAGATGTATCTCCCTCAGGGATGGGACCCGCAACATTCCCTGCGTCCCCGGCTCTGATGGATTGGGTAGATGTGACCGGCAAGAGACGATCCCTCAGATAACCTGGTCCCAAGCTATGGAAGGCTTTAAAGGTGACAACCAGCACCTTGAATTGCACCTAGAAGCAAATCGGCAACCAATGCAGCTCCCAGGATCTGCACAAAACCATGTGGCCTGCTGCATTTTGCACCAACTGTAGCTTCCAGATGCTCTTCAAGGGCAGCCCCATCTACAGCGCATTGCAATAGCCAAGATGGGAAGAGACTAGGGCATGAGTGACTGTGAGTAGGGATTGTTGGTCCAGGAACTGGCGTAACTGGGGCACAACCTGCAATTGCGCAAAGGCCCTCCTGGCAACAACTGCTACCTGCTCTTTGAGCAGAAGTCATGAGACCAGGAAAACCCCTAGTTTACGCACAGGGTCTGTTTGGGGTAATGCCACCCCATCCAAGACCAAAGGTGGCAATTCTTCCTGAGCCAATGAACCCCAAACCCAGAGCCATTCGGTTTTGCAAGGGTTTAGTTTCAACCTGTTGCTCCCCATCCAGTCCCTAACAGCCTCTAGGCACTGCGAGAGGGAGGACACGGCATCACTGAACACAACACAGGCCAAGACATACAGATGACTATCATCAGCATATTGGTGACACCTCCAATAATCCATATTGGTGATGGATTATCTCACCCAGCGGCTTTATATAAATGTTGAACAGGAGCAGAGAGAGTTCCGAGTCCTGCGGAACCCCATAAAGCAATGGGTGAGGGCTGGATCTCTCCCCTCCTATCAACACTGACTGAGAGCGGCCACAGAGGAAGGAAGTGAACCAGGATAGAACAAGGCCTCCACTCCCATCCCCTGAAGCCGCCCTAGGAGAATCTCATCGTGGATGGTATCGAAAGCTGCCTCTTCACATCTGAGGAAAAAGAAAATAAGCTAAAAAACCCAAGATGCAAGTTAATGGTTTAAGTCTCCTATTTGACACACTACAAAACATATAAACCCACAGGAATAATGTACATGAATATATCCGAACTAGACTGTGCTGTTTCTCTGTGTCATGTATGAGGGTATATGCATAATTTTGTAGTTAGTTAGTTAGTCAGTCAGTCAGTCAGTCAGTCAGTCAGTCAGTCAGTCAGTCATAGTTATGTAGTGTATATTGGAAGTGGTGACCCTTTGAGAGCTGTATGGAACAAAATTTCATTTTAATGTATGCCAATTAGCATACATTCAAAGTGACAATAAAGTTATTATTCTATTCCACAGGTGTCAAATTTGCGGCGTCAGATTACTGTCCCGTGATATTTTGTGACATTGTTCCCCTTTGCGGAGCTGGGGTGGGCGTGGCCTGCGCGTGATGCATCCAGCCCATGGACCGCCAGTTTGATACCCCTGTTCTATTCTATTCAACAAAATACTATTCATAATCTTGGATATACTTTTCCTACTGGTCCCTCCAAAGTGTAACTGACAACTTTATAAACTTAGTAAGTAGAACGGTTTTAGACTCCATGCCTACTTTACTAAAGTATTATAGGATGACCCGTCTTGAATGCTGTGGATTTAACTGATTTTAATTAAGGGCACAGAGGAATTAGGATGCACATCTCTGCTCATTTAAGAGAATTCAAAAAAAAGTCTTACTTCAACTAATCTCTTCCTGACTCCTTATGGGTTACTAAATCTAGCATTCTTCTGAATATAGAAAAGACCAACATGTAATTCAGGACTGAATCATTACGTATACTGCCCAACCAGTGCTGTCTACCTTATTTGATCTCTTACTGTCAGAAATGAATTGAAAGCTTCTGCTTTCCTAATAGTTCCCTGAACAGGAAAGAAAAACAACACACTATAATCCATACATGGCAAAAGAAAAAGAAAAAGAAAAAGAAAAAAGAAAAGCACATAAGAAGGGAGAAGATGGATAAATGATATGATTTTAATTAAACTCAAGATGATGAAGGAAAATATAAAGCAATTCTTTGACTGTTAATTTGTATAAACGCTTAGCAGTGAATTTAAGTTCCTTGACAGGATGTAATGACTAGTAGATTATTTTCTTTACCCAGAAGCTGTTGAAATATGGTACTAGTATGTTTTTCCTGAACTACTATTTCTAACACATATTGAAAACCAATCATTAAAATAAATTCAAAGATTAACTCCAGGTGACAATCCTTTTATAAAGTTCTATCAAATAATTAAAATTCATTCTCTAAGCCATGGAAAACACTTCTACTCCTCAGTATCCTAATGACTACCCTCTTTTTAGTTCTATCAAAAATTCTTCCATTATTTAAATATCAAATGTATAGATTAAGAAAGGTATTTTACTCATCATATCTGACTACAATATCATACCATTCACATATTCAGTCAAAATGTAATAAAATATTTTTGAAATAGATCAGCATTCAATGAAGTCTGAATAAAAGTATAGCCAAATAAATTTTCTTAACTACACTCAGACCTCCCAAGGTTACTCCAAAATCTACAATATCTTCCAAGACCTTAGGAACTAAGGCAGTGGTGAAATTCTAATTTTTTTACTACCGGTTCTGTGGGCGTGGCTTGGGGGGCATGGTGTGGTGTGGCTTAGTGGGTGTGGCAGGTTAAGGATACTGCAAAATCCCCATTCCCTCCCCAATCCTGGGGGAAGGACATTGCAAAATCTCCATTCCCACCCCACTCTGGGACCAGCCAGAGGTGGTATTTGACGGTTCTCCGAACTACTCAAAATTTCCGCTACCGGTTCTCCAGAACCTGTCAGAACCTGCTGGATTTCACCCCTGAACTAAGGACATAATGAAAGAACCAATTGGGCCTCTTCTTCTAAACAAATTTGCTTCATTCTAAGTCTTAATCAATTGCTTACATCTTTTATAACTGATGACAAGAAACTGATCAATTAAAAATAGCATGTTTTTGGAGGTAAGTGGTTTCAGGGAATGCATACAGGACCATTTCTTCTCTCAATCTTCCTACAAGTGAAGAAATTTCACTTGCAAGGGTGCTTGAAATAGGCCAACAATTACATGAACCTTGACTTAATATTACAAGTTGCTAAACTCCATCTAGAACATGGGAGCCAAACTTGCATTGTCACGGAGTTATCATATGACGTATCGTGACTTTTTCCCCCTTCACTAAACCGGGTGTGGGCATAGCCAGCATGTGATGCATCCGGCCTGTGGGCCACAAGTTTGACACCCCTGATCTAGAATATATTATTCAGAACCAGATGCAATTCATCTAAAATGAAGGTGCAAGTTATATCCCTAGAGAATGACCAGCAATGGAGAGCATTATATATTCTCATTCAACATCCTTTAATTACACCATGGTGCTTAATGTTCTACTCAAATCAAAAGCATGAATTATACCACTTCAACTGATACTTGTTTCACAAAAATCAAAACAGTAGCATTCCTTTTGGAACATCTCCATTTCAACATCATCCATTTATTTTCAGAAAATAAATAACATTTAAAATAA
>JANHZT010005741.1:14318-29046 GCA_032468215.1 Stegonotus admiraltiensis | reverse complement strand
CTATTCTATTCTATTCTATTCTATTCTATTCTATTCTATTCTATTCTATTCTATTCTATTCTATTCTATTCTATTGTTGTCCACCTACCAATCTGGTTTCTTTTAAAGCTCTGTAAAATCTGTTGGAGACATGCCATCCTGAATATTTTGATATTATTTACAAATGTTGTTCATTCCTAACTCTTAGACAAGACTTTTTCATTTCATCTTCATTTCAGGCTGTTGAAAGTGGAGAGTGGTGCTAAGGACCAATCAAAGACTTGGTGGGACACTGGCAAATCTTGCTTTACAGCAGCACCGTAAGATCTCATCTGCATATAACAAAGGAAGGGATAGGCTTGCTAATGGAAATTTGTGTTGCTAGAGGGATCTGTCTGTGCTGCTGTGAGCTCTCTTGTCTGTCCTGAATTTCTTAGAAGGGATTTATAGATTATTTTTAACTCAGCGAAATCAAATACGATTTCTTCTCAATGGATGAGTTCAACTGAACGAGAGTCGTTTAGTAGCCCTGGAATCCAGCATTAAAATTGTGCAGTCATGCAGATGGAATTGTTATACTCTTTGTCAGTCATGGTGCACACAATATCTGTTACGTTTCCATATTTATATCTATGTGTTTCACTGAGCAATGCTGGAAGTAATGACTGAGCACTGGTCTCAAATCCCTCCGCATTCTGAGGGCTAAGGAAAGGCTGTCTATCTGCATTCTCAAGGCAGTATATCAGCACTGGATTCCACAGATAAGAAATAAGATAAGAAACACGTATGCAGGTAACCTCTATGAGAGTCTTGTTCACCTCGTAGGGTGAAGTGGTCTTGGGAAATTCCGTAGCAATAGCACACAAAATGTAAGCCATGGAACAGGACATGCCCGATCAGTTCCATAGCTGCCAGTGCTTTGAGTCACAGAAATCGACCCCCTCCCTGCTGCCAAAGTGAGTTGGATTCTTGCTCTTGAAAAAGCTGTGAGCTGTCAGGCGCTCAATAAAGAAGTTATTGAGAGCAAGTGTATTTTTCTCCTTTTGCCCTCCAGACAAGAACTCAGTGGCCAAGAGAGACCTCTAGTGATGCCGGAGGGAAGCGGCTTCCTCTTTCACTAAGTTCCTTTAGAAACCGCACTGTGCAAAAAAGCACAATTTAGCACTGGGATGTTAATTTCTGCACAAGAAAATGAGACTGGAAAGATCCTTAACATAACTAAATATCTCATTCAAAGTGACCGTTTCCCGACTGCTTTAGAACTACATCCTGAGTTCACAGTTGCTCTTTTCAAAAAAGAGAATTGATCAATTTTCATATCAGTTAAGCCCTTCGCCACCATACAAAATAATTTGTGTGGAACTTAAGTAGCCTAAAAAGAACATAAGGCTGGAGGACTGTTGTCAAATTATAAGATACTTTGTAAGTGCATATCTGAAACTACTCAAGGCATTCAAATCTGGATTCAAATGTGTATTATCTAATATAGTTGAATAAAACTGATAGCTGCTGTACAAATAAGTAAATTACATCATATCAGGATATTTAGAGAACTATAACCACAGAATCCCTGGGCATATTTGAAGAATCCATGCCACAAATGGCTGTGCTTAGGTATAGACGTTAGTTTCCTACACATGATAGTCAGCAGAAGTTTCAGAATTGCTTCTGTCCACAGTGATACCACTGGAAATTATTCTGACCCTTACAACCTAGTTGTTAGAACATGGGGAGATAGGTATGTGAACCATAAAAATTCAACCAGAGGCTTCTGCAGGAGGGGATATGAAAATCTCAAGATGGTTGCAGTCATGTTCTATTATTTCACCTGTGAAGCACACACTTGAGATTTTGCCACCCACATTCACACTTTGACCCTTATATGTTTAAATGACATTGATAATAAAATAAAGGTGCTAATCAGTCTTGATTTTAAAAAAACACCCTTTAGTAAGTCCAGCATACCTGTGCTGGCCTTGGTGCTGATGTCAGGCATACATCCCAGGATTACTGTCATCAATTATTCTCTGGGTGCTTGGATGGCTGCCAGTTCCAGAGTCAAGGCTTTACCAGACCACTGCAGATACTTGCATTGAACATGCTGATGTACTTAAGGTATCCCCATTTCTCAAGAATTTGATAGATCTTAAGATATGCTGCAAACAGCAAACTTCAGATCTGCAAAATCTATATTTTTTCCCCTAGAATGTTGAGATCCACCATCACAATTGATTAAATAACTACCTGTTCAAGAAGAGGTTTTGGCTATCATAAAGCTGCTTCATCAGAGCTCTACTGCTGGTTACCTGTACGAATAACAAGGTAACATTGACAGAGGTATGCAGGAACTTCTATCAAGGCAAAAGGGACTAAAACACTTTTTTAAAGTCCAGAACAACAGGATAACATTGGGAAACTGTGCGGGTAAATCCCTCCCTTCATCGGTGAAAGAGAAGCAGATATAGCATAATCTGACTTGCAAAATTCTGATGCAGCCAATCTTAATAAAAGTAGTTTTAATCTATTCATGGAGTTGATTTCCTGGCTTGGTCTCACTTATGATATAAGTTAAAATTTATTAATTTATACGTTATTCTTCTTTAGATCTTTTCCAGATATTGTGACATCTTTGTCATGCACCCAAATTATTATATTCAAAGTGTAATGTACTACCAGTTGATTATGAAAATTATATGCATACCTTCAAGTCAGTGTTGATTCCTGGCGAATACCAGGAAAAGTCCCTGCTGTTTTCTTGACTATGTTTTTGCATTTGCCATTGCTTCCTTCCTAGAGCTGAGAGAGAGTGGCTGGCCCAAAGTTACATAAATGGCTTTGTACATAAGGCAGGACTAGAACTCACAGTCTCCTGTTTTTTACCTGCTGCCTTAACCACCGCACCAAACTGTCTGATTATGAAAAAACAATCTCCATTTAACAAAGTATCGATATTATGACCAGATAAAATAAAATAGGTCTCTTTAAACAGTTATAATAACAAACTCCTGTGTGCTTATGTTTTCTCCCAAGAACAGCAAGTGTTTGGCAAATAAAAATTATAATTTTTAGGCTTACTCTTAAAAAATCCATAATATTTCCTTTCTGAGTGTAAGACATCACTAAGAGCATAAATGTATTAGTTCCTGTACAATCTTATAGCATTAAGCTATGCACTTAATGTTTAACAATTTATTTATATGGTGCAAAAGTTTGAGCCCCTCTCCCCACTACCACCACCACTGCTACCCTTGCCCCCTCTATCTCTACTTGCCATCTGGCCATTCATTTGGAAATCGGCTTCACTTGACCGCTAGCTGACCACAGCTGCCCTGTTTTCTCCCTCCTGCCACAGCTTCCTCCACATGCTCCCAGCTCACCTCCGGCTCTTTATGCTGAATATGCAAATTTCCCCCCAGCCAGCTGGCATCTGCTGCCCAGAAACACATGTTCACAAGCCCACCGGACTGCTGGGGGAAAGAAGGGGGCACCCTCTGCACCCAGATCTGGCGGCTGTGGAAAGGAAGTGACTTTGGCACACAATTATGCAGAAAGCAGATGGGGAGCAAACAAAGATCCAAGGCGAGAATGGGGGCAGCTTGTGTGCGCGGGGTGTGTGTGGGTGCACGTGTGCTTGTATGTGTGTCTGTACACATGCAAACCCACAGCATTTTGGACTTTTCCTATTGCGTCCCCCTCTCTATTTTTTGAAAGGGGTGAGAACAATCTTGTTGAGAATAGTCACAGGCCGTTGGTGGAAAATGTGATTCTTTTCAAAGCCAGTAAGAGGCACAAGACAAACGCTGACCTTTCGAAACGTGAGTATGATATTGCCTTCTACATTTGCGTGAAGAACAAGGATTAATGGGGACTTCAAGTTTTAAAATATAATCTGCTCAGTTTTGGAACAAAAACGCACAAAAATTAATGTAAGGTAGATGCATTTTTTTTAAAAGTGGGGAGAGATCTCCCAATTCCTCCTTGAACTCCTGGCCCCACTCACTCTCATGGTTTAGCTCCAATTCTTGTGGTTGTGAACCTATCCACACAGCCCTTACTCCCATTTTCCATTTCTATCCCTACTATAGAATAAGAGCTGAAAGAACCACTGAACGCTTTATGTTTAGATGAAGAGAGCAGATGCTTTTCTTTCTGATCAGAGGCAAGAATCCAAAAATCCAAAACCATGTTTTTGAGGCTGGACGTATGCACGGAAGGTGACCATGCAAGCAAAGCGTGTGCGCAGAAGGCTGGGCACACGCAGGGAAGATGTGCATGTGGTGAACCAGTGGTAACATTTGTGAAACCCACATCTGGTGGTAGGGATTCAGTTATGAGCCCATATTGCTAATCAATCTCTTTAGCTAGTACAGATAGTTCTCAACTTACAACTTCCACTACACAATCTGTTTAGTGGCAAAGCTCCAAGTTACAACGGCACTGAAAAAAGTAACTTACGACCATTTTCACACTTATGACCACTGCAGCATCCCCACAGTCACACGATCAAAATTCAGATGCCTGGCAACCGCTTCCTATTCATGATAGTTGCAGTGTCCCAGGGTGTTTTTGTGACCTTCTGACAAGAAAAGTCAATTGCGAATCCAGATTCACTTAACAACTGGGTTACTAACTTATCAACTGCAGTGATTTACTTAACAACTGTGGCAAGAAAGGTCATAAAATGGGTCAAAACTGACTTAACAACTGTCTCACTTAAAAGAAATTTTGGGGACTACCAGCAAAGGGGAGTATACAAAAAGAAACCATATTTTTTTGTCTTCCCCAAAGGACAGACAGTAGAATGACTAGCTCCATCAGATTGTGGTATTCTGAAGCTATAGCAGGCTGATGAGCAAGCTGACTTAAAGCATGTGCACAGAGACGGCCTGGGAGGTCCTACTTCTCAGACTGTGTCATGGCAAAGTGGAGGGAAATTAGAATAATTTTTCACTGCTGTTCAGGTAAAATTCCCTTGAGTTGACTTCAATTCCTAATGGGTATATAGACACATCAGTGTAACAGTCTTGGCAGCAACATGGAAGTGATAGCCTGTTGGGTGCTATTTATAGGCGAAATGTCTTCCAAATAATGCCATGTGAGGCAATGAATATATGCTGACTTGCCAGCATAGAGTCAACATCAGCACATATTCACTGTTCCACACAGCATTACTTGGAAGCTGTTTCACCTGTATGGAAGTGGCCTGCCATTGTCTGCTTCTGAAAGACGGAGATGGAGACGGATCTGATCTTGCTTCATCTTTTAAAATAGGACAAGGTTAATTAGCTGCTGCTTCCTAGCTAGGTAATGAATTTACAGATAGTCCTCAGCTTATGACCATTCATTTAATAACCATTCAAAGTTACAATGGCACTGAAAAAATTACTTATGCCTGGTCCTCACACTTCCAACCATCTCAGCATCTCCACAATCACATGAGCAAAATTTGGGTGCTTGGCAACCAACATATATTTATGATTTAGGATCACATGACCCTAAGGTCATGTGATCACCATTGGCAGCCATTCCCAGGGGGATTCGAACAAGCAAAGCCAATAGGGGAAACTGGATTTGCTGAAAGACCACAGCAAAAAAAGGTTGTAAAATTAGGATGCAACTTACTTTATGACCGCATTGTTTGGCTGAACATTCCAGTCTCAGCTGTGGTCATAAGTTGAGGACTACCTGTGCTGGTTGCCAAAACACTGTAAATTTTCATATTTAATACTTAAAACCTTCATTTAAAAGCTTTGAAGGGAAGAAATAAGAAGACTATTTAAAGAATAATGTTAGTCTTTTATTTTATTTATTCTATGTAAAATAATTTTATATGGTTATTTAAATGTTTTATATGTCACAATCTAATATTTCTTCACTATACTTGTGGGAGAATTCTGGAAATTGAAGTCCACAAGTCTTAAAGTTGCCAAGATTGGACACCTCTGTTCTAGAATGTTGAAAGAAAGATAGGAAACATAACTATACAAACAAGAAGCCTTTTACCTGAAGCAGAGCAATCTGTACATAAAGCCTTCCCAACTTCTCAACACAGGGACATATTCCAACTACATTATAGCGCTAATGGAAGTGCAGTTCCCATCCTAGGCTGAATTACAGTTGCTGAACAAATCACAGTAAATATACTGTTTTAACAAACTTGGGAACAATGGAAGAAATTGGCCTGAAGTTGAATTGCAACAGGTACAGGAAGTTAAGGCAACTCCAACAGAGGATCTACAACAACTCGGTGAAGCTAACTTGCTGTGGCCAATTTGCCATGGACAACTCACCACGGGACAAGAGTTACACTAATAGTGAAGAAACAATGGAATAGAATCATTAAAGAAAGGATGTCAAAGGAGGGACAAAATGAAATGTGAATGACACAAATTAAAATACTTCGCATATTAGTGTTGGAGTTTAGTGACCAGAAGATGCTCTTCCACTATTATCTTGCTGGTACTCTTCATATAAGTCTTAAGAAAATCACTGTAGGAAAACAAGGTTCACAATTCTGAGAGCTGATCCTGCATGGTTCTCTTTACATGTCTTCTTTATAAATACAAGTAGCTATGCTTCTATGATGCATTATTTTGTATAACCCTCTGAATTGCCAGGTGGCATGGTAGCTCCAACTGCTGGGTTAGACTTGGGGAGCGGGGCCAGACATGATGTTCTGAGTGACTGTAGTCCTATTGCTGCCTCTCAGCACAATCACTTCATAAGGTTGCTGTAATGAGTACTTTGAGGAGTAGAAGAGGGAATCCAAGTAAATAGAAACAGAAGCATTGACCTAAGTTGTGTGAGTTAGACAATATTATCTGGACCTGATGTCATCTTGATCCTATTGCAGTTTAATGGAGACCGCTTTCCAAACAATGAAAATAGCATTCATATCCTTCCATTTCCTTAACTTAAAACATGATTATTAAGATTTCTCTCAGCAATCACATATTTCTTATGTTCTTTTATGTATTTATTAAATTTATTTGTCACCCATCTTGACACAAAGCAATTCTGGATGTTTTCCTTCCGTTATAGAAATTAGAGTTTGGCTGAAATAATTTGAAAGACAGTGGGAGGTACATAAAAAGGTTTCAAAGGCTATAGGTTGCCTTCTGGTTGTGAAGAAAAAAGGGGCATTAATACAATATATAAAAATATATGATTCTTTGTCCTTGTGACTTCTTACACTATCCGATGCCATTCATTATAGCCATCCAGGCATTGCATTGACCATCCCAGTTCTTATTCAAAAATGGGCATATACATTTGAAATAATCCTTCTGCCATCTAATAACACAAACTCACAAGCTCCAGAAGAGCAGGGTCCATAAAAGTTGGCAAGAGAGAGACAGAGAGAGAGTAAGAGAGAATATTTCTATTGTAATTTCAATTACAAGCATCTGTGTCATCTGGAATGACCTCTGCTCCTCAGACTGAGTCAGAGCCTTCAGGAAAAGAACATGTTTTGGAGTTCAGCAAGTCTCTCATTGTAGAGTACAACTCAGGCGCGATTTCTTCTCCCAGCCCTCCCTTGCTTCTCACCAGGGGAGCTGTAGCAGATCCAAGTGTTGTCCCACCTCCCAGATGAAAAGAGAGTTCCCTTGTCAGACCTCTCTCTTTTCCTCAGAAAAGGCTGTGAGGCAAGGGAGATGCAGACTGAGTTGCTGCAGCTCATGTCTCCTCTCCCTTTGTACCTCCTGGAACGATTATTAAACGCAAATTACAGAAAGAGGTGACCCAAATGATCTTTATTTCTTCTTTCAACAAGTGCTACCCGCAGGGTCCTAATTCCAAATTCTGTTTCAATTATAGCTGCCATTAAAACAGAAAACAAAACAGAAACCTCACCACTTGTCTCTGCAATTACCAAAAGCAGAATCAAGAGCCCCGTGGCACACACATAAAGCTGGCATCTTTTCTGTCTGTGTGGAAACTTCCAGTTGCCAAGATTAAGGCTAGAAACAGAGGCACTGCCACACTATGGTTCATTCATATCATAAATGAAGTGCAGAGCACATCACTGCATTAACCTCCTACAGTGCTATGTTCTCAGAGGTGAAACTCAGAGGAACTGATGGCTCCCACGTAGGTTCCTCCACCAAAAACACTGATGTGTCATAGGAGAAATACCTTTGACTTTTCTTAGCTTACAGAATTATTCCCTCATCCTGGAGGGATTGTTTTCTTACAAGACAAGTGTCAAGACACATCACATTGCTTACTTGTCTGTCAAACATTTTTCCCTAGCTTAAAGAATATACTATGCAGGTATTTCTCGAATAAGAACAGCAATTATGTCTGGAATGAAACAATCTGGTCATAAAGCATGACAGTGCTGCTTAGCAATGGCAGTTCCAGTAGTTCTGGTTGCCATAATTAAATGAGTCCCACAACATCAAATGTGACGTCATGTGATCACTATTTGTGACCACCTGCCTGCTTCCCCACTGACTTTGCTTGTCAGAAACCAGCCGTGAAGATCACAAATAACAACCATGTGAAGGTGGGAGTCTGCAACAACGTAACTGCAAGCTGGTCACCAAGTGCCTGGATCACAATCATGGGACTACAGGGATGCTGTGATGGGCAGACCTGAGGACCAATCATAAGTACCACTCATTCAGCTCCATTGCAACTTTCAGTGATCACTGAATCATTAAGGGAGAACCATCCCTATGCTCCTGCTGATGAACCTTACAGGAACGTGAATAGGCTGAAGGTTCAACAGTAATGGAAATAATGATATACATGCTTGGTAACATATATATTTTTTCATAATTCATAAGTAGACCATGTTTTGGAACTAAAAACCAAATAATTCTGTCGGTTCATTTTGTTTTGTTTTGTTTTGTTCCAATGATTGGACTAAGGGACTCTGAGTATCAGCAGTGTGGGTCTGTCAGCCTCTGCAAATGGTACAGAAATCTAGGACTGGCCTCTTGGTGAGAAGTTGATCGGTAGAACAAGGCAGAACATTCAAAGTGACTGCTTAGGAAACAGTAAAATGCCAGATTAAAGGCTCAATTTGGCCACTTTAAGAAACTCCCCACATGGTTTGAACATGCAAATGCACACAGAGACTGGCAGAATGGCCCCAAGCCAGTGGTGGGTTTCAAAATTTTTTACTACTGGTTCTGTGGGTGTGGCTTGGTGGGAATGGCATGGCTTGGTGGGTGTGGCTTGGTGGGCATGGCAGGGGAAAGATACTGTAAAATCTCCATTCCCTCCCCAATCCAGAGGAAGGATACTGCAAAATCCCCATTTCTTCCCAATCAGCTGGGACTTGGGAGTCAGAATAGATGGGGGTGAGGCCAGTCAGAACTTTTACTACCGGTTCTCCGAAATACTCAAAATTTCCACTACCAGTTCTCCAGAACTGGTCAGAACCTGCTGGAACCCACCTCTGCCCCAAGCCTTTTAGCTCTGGGACCTCTCTTCTATTCTGGAAAGCACCATGCTTAGAAATGGTGGTCTGCATGAAAATAATTAAGAAAAAGGTTAAGAAAAAGGTCTAGAATATTCCCAAGACATTTCCTCGGATGTCCTATCACTACAATTCAGGAAAACTACACACTACATTAACTACATTACATTGGTAATTGCATTATGAACTGCTTTTCCACATTATTTATATATGCTTTATTTATTTTAATAGATTTTTCCACATTCTTTTTGTCCTCATAATGAGGTAAAAAACATCTCAACAAAAGTATTTTACATTCTTCATCTGTACCTTTATTAATCAAATTCCTGGAGTGAATGTTGGTATTCATTTAATAGAAATCTCTCCCCTTCTCTCCCCCAGCTTTAGATTCTCCAGTCCTTCTAATTACAGGTTGAGACTGAAGAGAAGCATTGGTGGCACCCATTTCTGCAAAACCAGTTGAAACATAAAATCACAGTGAAAAAACAAAGAAGAATTGCATAAATCTCGACTGAAATTCCACACTCACTCTTTCCAGCATATCTGCTTTGATTCTGGTCCTTGTCAGTAAACTCATATATTTTTGTTTTGCAATTTAAGAACCTGTCTCTGATACTATGCCATCTTGTTGTGCGGCCAAGAAGTAGCTTGGGACTAACTGGCTTAAGGACTGCAAGCTCTGGATTCTGGCATCACTATGGACTAGAGTCCACGAGGGTCCTTTGGCTCCTGCTAGAAACTGAGGGAAGAAGGCCTCCTTCAGCCCTATTCTGGCTTCCAACTGTCAACTTGAAGTAGGTGAGCAAGGAAGATTTACAGCCATGGTTCCCGAGCAATACGTGAGCAGTTTGTCACACTGAACCCTGGCACCTTGTCCTACCTATGTTGTGTGTATTTTATTGGTGTTGAACAAGAAGAGGCTGGAGCAGAAGGAGACTGGAGAAAAGCCACTCAGGTGAAAAATGAACCAAGTCAAACAGGATTGAGAAAGAGAGATGTGGAGGGGAAGGGGGTGGAAAGGGCCAGAATATAAAACACAAGATAAATGTCTTTACTGGCGGCAAGGATAGGGAGAGTTGGATGGGCAGACAAGATGGAAAATAGAGATGTGGCCTGTGATGGGATCCACTAATGGAAAAAAGAAATCCTTATTTAACAAAGCCAGAAGTTGTGGAGGAGCCATGGCAGAGACGCACGAAAAACTTGTGTCGCAGACTAGCCTGGTGGGAGCTTAAACAAAACCTCTCATCAAGGCCCATTCCCCATGGGAGGTGCTCCCCCTATCATCAAGGAGGGTGGGAGAACAGAAGGTCTTTTTAAAATCTCACGTGCCTCCCATCTCCCAAATGCTGAAACTTCCAAGGCAAAAAAGGAGGAGGAGAGGAAAACAACAAATAAGCTGCCTTTATTGGCAAGGCAGATCCTGAGATTTTCTGTTACGAACAAGAAAGGAAAGAGGGAGGGAGGGAGGGAGATGGAGGCTTGCTTTGTGCTGGCAACAAGCCACTGAAGGTGCATTTTTAATTAAATTTATACAAAATGTGTCAGTTTTATCTCTGTATTTCAAACCTGACTCTTTTCTATCAAAGTAAAGTATTGATCTTCAGTACCCTGAAGCTACCTGACTGAATTAAACAGAATAAATAGAAGGAGGACTGCAAGGGCTTAGAAACAACTGCAGAGACAGAGAGGCGCATGTTTAATGGCTCTGCAGTCATTTGCTGCAATTAAAAAACAAAACCATTTAGAGGAGCTGTTAACACCTTGAAGTCTGAAAAATTCTCACTTCAAAAAAAATAAATAAATAAATCCCCCCAAATAGCTCACAGGCAAAACATTTTAATTGCTATGAAAACTTCTAGCCACAGCCACTTGCTGGTGCATATGCATGCAGCCGAGACAGGCAGGCGGATGAAGCCTAAAACAAGTGAGATTTGCGATCTGCGGAACCAACAGGAAGCAAAAAGTATTATGTCCCTCATGCAGTAGAAGAAAAATAATGGGGTCCAAGAAAAGATAACCCACGTACACAAAAGACTTAGTGATTATACTACAATGTGGGAGGTTATCATATGCTTACAACTGAATAGGCATGCATTTAGTCCCTAATAATGTCAAAGTTATCTTGACATAATGAGAGGGATGCAGTGGCTCAGTGGCTAAGATGCTGAGCTTGTCGATCAGAAAGGTCGGCAGTTCGGCGGTTTGAATCCCTAGCGCCGCGTAATGGAGTGAGCTCCCGTTACTTGTCCCAGCTTCTGCCAATCTAGCAGTTCGAAAGCACGTTAAAAAAAATACAAGTAGAAAAATAGGGACCACCTTTGGTGGGAAGATAACAGCGTTCTATGCGCCTTTGGCATTTAGTCATGCCGGCCATAAGACCACGGAGATGTCTTCAGACAGCACTGGCTCTTCGGCTTTGAAACGGAAATGAGCACCGCCCCCTAGAGTCAGGAACGACTAGCACTTATGTGCGAGGGGAACCTTTACCTAATGTCAAAATGCCCCCTTCCACACGCACACACATACACATTCCCTTGTACAGACTTCAATGCCAGCCTAGGAATTCACCCAAACCAATGTCCATTCTACACATGCATATGCTTTGCTCAATGCTGTCATTTTCAATACAGTATGAATAGCATTTCTGAATGGGGCAAAACAATACTTAGGGATCCAGTATAATTTGCAAAATAGTTCTCTCATATACGCCATTACCCCTTCCTTCATGTAGAAATTATAGGAATCATAAGAAAGAAAAGCATCTGTTTTAACTTTCAAAGCATTTAAATGCCATAAAAGAATATCATGTTGTATAGCTGATATTGAAAAATACGAAATGTAAAAGAATGAATAACATCTTTTAGCTATTGTGTATTTTTTGGTTGAGTGTAATAAAAAATCATGTCCATGTCATGGTTTACTTAAAGAGTACAGAATATTCTCAAAGATGTCTTAGCACTTGTGGTCGTCCAATTTTTTTTCTTTGTACAGTCACAGATCAAGTCAACTTCTCTTGCATGTTCACCTGGAACAAAAAAAAAAGCAAGAAAATGGCTTTAATTTTTTTAATTTTTTAATTAGTTTATAATATACAATACAAAAATACAAAAACAAATAATAGGAAAAATAGGAGAGGGAAAAAGGAAGGGAAAAGTGTAGAAAAGAAGGAAAAAAGAAAGAAAAGACATTGACTTCCCTTTGGTACAGTAAAATAAGATAGTAACTTCAAACTTCAATTTTTTACTTTTACATAATAGTGTAAGCTAGCCATTTCTATATCAACAAATCTATCTAACTGGTAAAAAATGGCTTATATTTTTGTCTGCAATTTTTGATGACTGCTAGCTTGATGACACTTTAAGACTGGTGCATCATCTGATGAAAATGGTAATTTTTAAAGCATCTCTATAAAGAAAAATGAATGTTTAAAAAAGAAAATATCTGAAAGAATATTCCTGTGAATTAAGCCATGTTTTCATAGTGAGCTTATAAATCCTACCAAATTCATGCACTTCTATTATGGTGCTCTCTTCTTCCCATGTTTAGTCTTCTGCTCTGCCTAGAGCATGGGTGTCAAACTTGCTGTGTCACGTTGCCGTCACATGACGTATCATGTTTTTTCCCCTTCGTGGACCTGGGACGCATCCGGCTTGCTGGTTTGACACCCCTGGCCTAGAGAGACCCAGTTTGGTGTAGTGGTTAAGACACCAGGCTTTTCTCTCACACATATGTGCTAGTTGTTCCCGACTCTAGGGGGCAGTGCTCATCTATGTTTCAAAGCCAATGGGCCAACGCTGTCTCCGTGGTCATGTGGCCAGCATGACTAAATGCCAAAGGCGCATGGAACACTGTTACCTTCCCACCTAAGATGGTCCCTATTTTTCTACTTGCATTTTTACATGCTTTCGAACTGCTAGGTTGGTAGAAGCTGGGACAAGTAATGGGAGCTCACCCCGTTACATGGCACTAGGGATTCAAACCGCTGAACTGCTGACCTTTCAATCGACAAGCTCAGCATCTTAGCCACTGAGCCACCACATCCCATCAAAGATACCAGGCTAGAATCTGGGAAACCATAAATTTTCCTCCTCTAGGTGGGTCACCTTGGGCTACTAACTCTCCCTCACCCCTCGGTAAGAATCAGTAGAAAGCACTTGTGAAAAACCTCCCAAGAAAGCTGCAGGGACCATCCAAGTAGTCCTCGACTTACAACAGTTCATTTAACGACCATTCAAAGTTACAACAGCACTGAAAAAAGGTGCTTATGACCCTTTATCACACTTATAACCATTGCAGCATCCCTACGGTCACATGATCAAAATTTGGACACTTGGCAATTAGTTCATATTTATTATGACTGCAGTGTCCCCAGGTCATTTTGACCTTCTGACAAGCAAAGTCAGTGGGAAGCCAGATTCACTTAACAACCCTGTGACTAACTTAACAACTGCAAGAAAGGTTGTAAAATGGGGGTAAAACTCATTTAACAAATGTCTCACTTAGCAACAGAAATTTTGGGCTCAATTGTGATCGTAAGTCAAGGAATACTTGTAGTCACAAAGGAGATGGGGCTAGATTTCCGGAAGCAGAGAGAAACCTGCCCCACTGTAGATCGAGGGGGGCTGTGTGGAGAGGGTTTCCTCTTTTAAATTCTTGGGAGTGCTCATTAGTCAAAATCTCACCTGGAAAAACAACACGTCCCTGGTGGTTAGTAAGGCTGAACAGAGACTTCATTTCCTTAGAGTCCTGTGGAAAAATCAGGTGGAACAACGGCTGATGACTTGTTTCTATCGGTCCACAATAGAAAGTGACCTCACATACTGTATAACAGTATGGTATGCTGGTTTAACAGCTGCAGATAGGAAGGCACTACAGTGAGCAATTCAGCACAAGAAACCATCACTAGATGACATCACCAGGTCTCTCTTTTTCAGCAGAGTAAGGAAGATACTTACGGATGATTCACATCCTGGGCAATGTCTCTTTTCGCTTCTACCATTGGGCAGAAGACACCGAAGCATAGCCAGCCGGACAAACAGGTTTAAAAACAGCTTCTACGCATGGGCTGTCAGACTCTTAAACACAATCACAATCACTCCACGCACATATGGAAACGTATGACTAGTCTTTTTCCCCCAATTACTTGTATAGGGATTATTCTCTATACTATTTATGTTGTTGTGTATTTTCTGTTATGGATTGTACCAGAACTATACTATGCCGTGCCGTGCTATACTAAGCTATACTATACTATACTATACTATACTATACTATACTATACTATACTATACTATACTATACTATACTATACTATAC
>JANHZT010005741.1:1758-14218 GCA_032468215.1 Stegonotus admiraltiensis | reverse complement strand
AAACACACAAGTGCCTAGACACCAGGAATGCATGGGACCAGTGGTGGGTTGCTCCCGGTTTGGTCCGGTTCTATAGAACAGGTAGTAAAACTGGCAGGAGGCTCCGCCCACCTACCACAACATCATCATGGGTGATCTGTGCATGTGCACGCTCCCACTGCAAAGCGGTAGTAAAGGTAAGTAGAACCCACCCCTGCATGGGACCTCTAAGAAATGCTGCCTTGGGGTTATTTCAAAGACAGAGGAGTCACTATTATTTCTGAGCAGGTACTACGTCTGAATATTGTGAACGTTGCAAAGTACCTCCGAAGATCCTGGGAAAAATCTCAGCCCCCAATTAAGGTTCTGCTTTCCCTATCCCACTGTGGGCTGCTAGGCTTTGTAATAATACTGCTTAAAATTGATATGATGTTGAATTATATACCAGATGTTATAATTTATTGATAACAAAGTAAATCCAGTATTTATAATAAATAAATGCATATAGTATAACTAAAAACAAAATTTTGCTTTGTTGGAAAGAAATTACTACCCCAGTCTTAAAATACTTGATTTTAAAAAGTGTGTTCTCTCTTGGCCTTTGGATTGGCTCTTTATCAACACAATAAAAAGAATAATGAATACGATTTTGTGTAGCCTCTTACTGAGTGGCCATTGCATACCTATAGTAATATATAGGTATGTACCTGTATCTGTGTGGGAGTGAGTTTTTTTTCCTTTTCTAATCATTTTGGTTTTGACCCACAGTATGTTCATATTTGTATCCTGTAGATTTTTCCCCCTCTATATATTATAGCAATAATAATAAATAATTCAATTGTACTTTTGAAACTCATCGTTTAATCAATGCTATTTTGCATTTTATTCTGTTCATGTATTTTAATTTACAGTACACACACACACACGGTGTGTGTGTCTACACAGAGTGAGAGACTATGCCTACTAGGAAAAATATACAATAATTACATATTAGAAAAGCTCCCCTTGTTTGTGTGCAAGCTGTAAATGGCATTTGTAGAAGACCCTTTTAACCTGTAGGCAGCAGTGATGGCACGCAGAATCCTCACATGAATATGGCTGACCGCACACAAGAGGTCTGATCCTAGTCAGAAGCCTCTTTGGGGTGGCGGTTAGCAGCAACAACCACATGACTGACGTTGCCATCTTGACTTTTTTGACCCCTCTCCAAAATGCCTGGTTCAAATGGCAACTATCAAGATGACCTCTACTGTCAGGCTGTGGAAGATTATCTAACTTACAGCCTGCCGATCATTTCCTATCTATCAGGAGAAGCCATCAGCTTTTTCTTCACACAAGGAAGAGGGCAGGGCAGACTAGATTTCTTTTAATTAAAAGAAAAAGGATCAGATTCATTTCAGATAAGGAGCAGGATTAAAACAAGAGGGAAAGAATTGACAAGAGGCAGCTGTCAGCACTCTAACCAATCCAGAGTGATAATTAATAATGATAAGCAGAATAATAAAGGGATAATTAAGTGGTCTTGAAAATGACAGGAGATGGGCCTTGATAAAGGTCATTCAAAGGGCTTATAGGGAGAACTTGGGGCAAAAAAAGGGGGAAGGTAAATGGAGATTTGAAAGGAGAGAAGGAATTGTGTCGGTTGGTTCAATTTGTCATTGTTATCAAAATAAGCCTTGCTTCTGAAATGATAGCAACATTTTTGCCAAAATCCTCTCTATTGGGGTTGCTATTAAAGGCATAAAAGCAGTGCCAACTCAGATGCTATTTGCAGTCCCCAAACAATTGAACTTCAGACTTGCAAACTATAGGGGTGGTTTATGCAGTGTTTTTAGTGTATAGTAGAGAATTCCTTGGTGCCATGCAACTCCATAGATTACATTAATGCAGACAAAGCTGCAAGCAGAAATTGCAAACCCGTATATTTGCAGCTAATTAATCAAGCAGGATGACAACCAAATTCCATAGTCTATAAGTGGCAACACACCATGGCTCTTTGGCAAACTTCCTGCACAATGTAGCCATGAGCAAAAATATTAAAGAGTTGAAAACCTCGAATCACTCACCAACTCTTAGTTTCAAGTGTGAAGATCAGAGTTGGTGAAGAATTTATATTGTCCTTGGTATTCTGAAGGGATAACCCAAGAACAACAAACTCAGGACTGGTACTTCATGTACTTTATTCCTTAAACATCTGTAGTTTAACCTTTCCCAACCACATCTAGGAATTCAACTTCCAGAATTCTCAGCATAATTTCCTATGGGATTGTGGGAAGTTGCCCCAATTCAGAAGACTGAGACCCTCCTAATCTGGGTTGTGGGAACCAATATTTACCAAGTACAAGATCCTATGACTTTCCTAATAATTAAAGAGACATTTGTGCAGTATATGAAACCAATTCAATAGCCAGTTCTTTTCCTAACTCACCCATTGAGCTTCAGGGCACTTTAGATGCAGTGGGCACCACACCTGCTCTCCCGCCCAGCCAATGGAAACAGGCTCCTCGCCAAGCCAGAGAAGAATAAAGGAAGGCAAAAGTTGGCCTCTTGCTCTTTTGCCCTGTGATCCTGCCATTGCAGGCCACAGCAACAGATGCTGAGAGCATATGCCATGAATTAATTCTGTTTTCCCTGAACCCTCCAGCTTGAGGAATTGGCATAGTCGTTCCAAGTTATTAACATAGTAGCTCCACTGATCTCTAATCTCTTTGTTTCATTTAATAAAGTGGCCTTTTCTGGGGCTTGCAGGTGGCAAGAGACTTTATTATGAAAGTTGTTTAGAAAATCTCCCTGATGTTTTTACACTTAATTAGCAGATTTCTTAGAGATTGATTGTTGTAATGCATTAAGTAGCATGCACCGCATTCTCTCCATGCATTGCCATCTAGATTTAAAAGGACAATTTTAATACAGAAAATTAGGAACAATATATTGGAGAATTGTGTATAAAGAGAATTGTTTCAAAAAATCTTCAATGCAACCCAGAAAAATTACACCAAAAAATGTGCTCTGTAGTTGTCAACAGATGCAATTCGTTTCCAGAGAAATCCCTTAGAAATCAGTGATTGTTGTGCAACTCTGTCTCACCTGTGACACCTGGATACATTCCAGAACACAGCTGAGAACGTATTTATTTTCACTGTTTCCATTTGATTATATAACTATCGTGCACAGCTCATTCTGGAACATCAAGTTATTTGAAAGAGGAAGTAAACACTCCTAGCCACCTTCCAAAAGGTATAAATGCAGGTAAAAGTACGACTTAAAATAAAGAGACGGAAATAAATTGGATAAATCAACTCTTTGTTCCTACTGATTTGCATAATTGAAATTCCGAATGTTGAATATGTTACATATTCTTTACTGAGATAATTGCTTATAATGGACATTGAGGCAAAACTATAATTTTTAGGAATAAATAAGGCTGGCTTTCTTACACCAATTCGAAACCATTTAACTCAGATTGGCAACTTGCAGCCCTCAAGCTTCTTGTCTTTTTTCTAAAGACTTTTCAATAGTCTATTTTTTTTGCTCTCCCAAATCTCCCCTACCAAAATGTCAGTTTTCAGCAGCTGCATATTTTTTCTGTTTTGATTGCTGGCCGTGAATAGTCTATCTATCCCAACCAGCAATGGTACTTCAGAGTTTCAGGAAAGAGTTTTTCCAACTTTGCTATGCTGAACCATAGGCCATAATTCTCAGGCCATAAATGCATTAAGCATTTATGGCCTGGGAAGATAGAATGGTAGGATGTTTTCTGTTCCTCTCTCAAAAGATAAGCATGCTCCTAGTCCCTTCCCTTAAACGTTGCCACCTTGTAGTTAGGCAGTGTGCCTTTTCTGTGGTAATGACTGCCCTATGGAACACTCTTTATCTCTGAAATTTGGCCGGCCTCTACCCTCCTAGCCTTGTGCACTGAAAATGTGGCTTCCCCCCACCCAAGCACTGGATAGGATGGGGTACTTGCATATTGGAAGCTTGATTTGGTGCTAGGTCTTGAATATTCTGGGTTTCCGTAAGCTTTATTTGAGTGGTCTAATTTTATCAGAGAGAGTCCTTTGGTGCTACTATTGTTGCAGTAACACTAAGAAAAATCCTTGCTGATCTGCAAATTACAAAGACTCTTATTAAGAGTCTCAAATATATCTGGTCCATCATGCTCTTTCTTCTTTTCTCTGCTGATTGAAATAAAGTGGGAGAAATTAACAGAGTGGCAAAATCAAGTCAAAGGAAGTTGCTGGATTCAACAGATGAATGCAACTGGAAAATATGCTACACATATCATTTGTGAAGATCCTATTTAAGGATTTTCTGTTTTCCTGTTGTATCTTGGCTCAAGCCTGTGTCCTTGAAACAATGTCTAAGAAATTGAGTGAAATAGCTCCTTTTCCTGATTCAATTTCAATTGCCCAGGTATCAGAGATCTTTTGTTTTCAGACTGAAGGGAAAATCTGCGTAGCTGGAAATATAGGCCATGTAATCTAAGGAGATTTAGGGTCCACTGCATCAACCCAGCCCAGAGGCAAGTTCCCTTCAGGTTTTAGAACACAAAAGCAAACAACAGTGAGACAAAAACACAGGACGCAACTAGAGAAAAGAACAGGTCCAAATTTGACCCTAACATCAAAGACAGAAAGCATCCTTCCCTTATAAGTCCCACAGCTTGCAATTAAAAGTGAAATACACATTTTCTTTCTGTGTTTTTAGGTACCATTGCTTGCTACATTTAATCATCATAGGTCAAATTATATGTTTCATTGAATCCTTACATGAACAGAAAAAAATTCAATCTGTATATGGTACAAAATTAAACACAACTTTCTGCAAATTTTAAAACATATAAATTCAAAATTTTAAAAATACTTAATATGGCAAGTGCAGAACTTTAGACACCCATTTTGGACTGAAGAAACAAATATTAAACTGTTTGCCAAGTAATACTTAGACAAAAATGATAAAACTTTTGAAGAGCACCTTAACAACAGTTAAGTGGTAATTCCCCATACCGGTTCCCAATTACCAGACTGTACACTTATAGTGGTGATGATTCTATGCAGAGATTTCATGCGTGCAAAGAGATATATGCAGTGGTGGGATTCAAATTTTTTAACAACCAGTTCTGTGGGTGTGGCTTATTTGCGGGTGTGGCTTGGTGGTCATGTGGCTGGGTGGGCATGGCTAACTGGTCATGTGACTGGGTGGCCATGGCTATGTGCATAGGGACTACTCAGAGGGCTGAAAAAAGTCATTTTTGACCGGTCCTCGCACTTATGACCATTCTCATATTTGTGCCTGTTGCAGCATTCTTAACAACTGTATCAGTCATTTCACAACTGCTTCTCTTCACCTCGGTGACAAGATAGGGCGCAAAACATAAAATATGAGGACAGTGGTAAGTGTGAGGGCCAGTCAAAAGTACGAGGACCAGTCAAAAATAACTTTTTCAGCCCTCTGAGTAGTCCCTATGCACATAGGGACTACCCAGAGGGCTGAAAAAAGTGATTTCTGGCAGGTCCTTGCACTTTTGTCTAGTCCTCGCACTTATGACAGTCATCATTTATGCCCGTTGCAGCATTCTTAACAACCGTGTCACTCATTTCACAACTGCGATGCTTCATGTGACCGGGTGAGCGTGGCCAGGCGGTCATGTGACATCGCTTCTTTGCCCTAATGACAGTTTGCTGCAATGGTCGTAAATGTGAAAAACGGTCATAAATCACTTTTTTCAGTGCCATTGTAACTTGTAAGTCAAGGATTACCTGTAGAAAAATACAAAAAGCTTCTTTACTTGCAAAAAGCTGCCCTAAATACCAATCATTAGATTAGAAATACCTGCAAGCCGGAGTTACAAATCAGGCACCTTGAGGAATTAAAATAGTTAAAACGCAATGATTACTATCAGCAGTCAACTCTTGCTCATAAAGTGAAACCCTGTAGCAGAGAGGTCATTTAAGCTCTCCAGAATGAAGCAAAGGAACACAGTAGCTATTGCTTGCTAAACCAA
Organism: Stegonotus admiraltiensis; assembly: GCA_032468215.1. Taxonomy (NCBI): domain Eukaryota; kingdom Metazoa; phylum Chordata; class Lepidosauria; order Squamata; family Colubridae; genus Stegonotus; species Stegonotus admiraltiensis. Next base: position 8,235 of record JANHZT010005741.1, on the reverse strand, counting down.
TTACCAAAACAAATAGACACAGGAACTAGACAGATTTCTGAAGCTGCTTCTTTTCAGGAACAGAGACTAACATTTTCCTTCCAAACAAAGCTGAATAGGGAAAATTATCCAATCAATAAACACAGGATTAAACATCACCAAGCACAGAATTAAACTGCACCAAAACCCAGTTTTAGACCAAAAGTCAGAAAGGGTATGTAAACTCACGTTTGAATGTCAATCTTTCTAGCTAGCCAAGAAGCCTTGCTGAATGTCACTCATCTTGGTTCCTTGTCATTAAAAGCTTCTGCTTCGTTATTCAATTATTTCTTCAAAGTGCTGATCATTGCACCTTGGCTGGAAAAACTCCAACAGGGGAGTATTTCCTCCCAACAATGGTGTAAAAAGCTTAAAACAACCCTTCCCCTTTAAGAAAGTCAACCAAAAAAAAAATCCTCCAAGAATCTCCAGAACCGGGAGTGACAGGAAGTCTGGGCATACTGCCGGAGAGGCAGTTTCTGTGATAAAGATTAGGCTAGGAAACAACACCAAATGTTGTAATTAATCCTTACAGGATTAACCCTGTAAAGTGGGAAAAAACAAAAGGCGATTTCTTTTAACAACCGATTCTCTGAACTGCTTAACTACTTAACTACTTAACAACTGGTTCTACCGAACCGGTGCAAACCGGTAGAATCCCACCACTGATCTGCACCCCCAGATACTTAATACTATTGACTATTTCCACATCTGCAACCTTGATACAAAATGGAGGATGACTATGGTGGCTCTTTCGCCATAAACTGCCCAGAGAGGTCCATATCAGATTTGTTTGAAAGAGGGTCCATGACATAATATACAATATAACTCGAGAAGAACCTATGATTTACAAGGGAAAGGAAATCATCACTCTGAAACAAGTTCCTAAAAGAGTTCGAGTGCAACGTAAAGACTATCGCTTCCTGGCTATACAACTGAACAAACAAAATATCATGTTTAAATTGATACTTCCAGAAGGGATGCTTGTCATATGGCAAGGCAAGAAGATAAAAATAGACAGCTTAGTGATAGCACAAGATTTCTTTGATCAACTGACAGGAAACAAAGAGGAGCAGAGCAGCAAGGAGGAGGTGGAGACCATAAGCCAGGAAGAAGAATTGTTACACCAACGAGAAGTTAAAGAAGGAGCCCTGGAAAAGAAGAATAAGGAAGAAAAAGAAAACCAAGAAATAAAAGGTAGTAAAACAAGAACTCAAAGGGTTACAAGGGCAAAGACTGGAAGCTCATATCAATAAACATAAACGGATTAAATGAACATGTCCAGCTGGTGCGACACGTGCTCCACAAGCTGTTGAACACACACTTGTATGTACACCTGTTACAAACTAAACACTTAACTAAAAAACCCCATCTGGGGTGTCCAATCCTGTGGATGACCAATTGTCAATGGGCATTCAAGCAGTTAAAGTCCCTGTTTGTGAAGGAGCAAGTGCTAAATCACCCAGACCTGTCATGACCCTTCGTAGTGCAGGCGGATGCCAGCAAAGTGGCAGTGGGTGTGGTGCTGCTCCAGGTCAATGAGGAGGGGGCCCTCCAACCGTGTGGATATATGTCACAGAAGTTAAATAGCTCTGAGTGCAATTGGCCCATCTGGGAGAAGGAGGCGTTTGTGATTCGGTGAGCACTATTGATGTGGTGTCATCCTTTGAGGTCTGGACGGACCACAAGAACTTAGACGCTCCCCATGTAGAGTATCCTCAAAACAGGTACGATGGGTGCTGTATTTCCAGATTTTCAACTTCCGTCTGAAATACATCCCAGGGAGGAGAAACTTCCTAGCGGATGCATTGTCCAAAAAACCACAATATGGCAGTGGGCAAGAGGAGATAGTCCAGGCAATAATTCCTGCCAGGTCAGCCCAACCAACCCCAGACATGCCCACTGTAGCTACTCCACCAACCCACCTTGATGAGGACATACCCTGGGCTATCCGGGGAGCCCTCGCTACCAACCCGTGGTTCCAAGGGAACCAGACTTGGCAAACCCAGAGAGAGGGCTTCGCCTGGAAGGGCTCCAAGATGTATGTGCCCAGAACTGTGTGGTTGACTGTGCTACTGTGTTGCCATGATGTCCGTCCAGCTGGTCATTTCAGGTTTCTGAAGACTTTGCATTTAACAAACCAGCAGTTCTGGTGGCCACATATGTAGAAGGACATTGAGGAGTATGTGTGAAGCTGTGCTGTGTCCAGCACCATGAAGGCCCGGCCTGGGAAACCCCCAAGCCTCTTACAGCTAGTGGCTGATTTGACCCAACCATGGCAACAGATACCCATGGACTTCATAGTCAAATTGCCGGAGAGTCAGGTAAATACCATCATATGGATGGTTATCGATCTGCTCTCGAAGCAGGTACACCTTATTGCCTGCTCCGGCCTACCTTGTGCTAGGAAATTGGCAAAACTGTTCATTGTACATGTCTATCGGCTCCATGGTGTTCCCCAAAGAATAATCTTGGACAGAGGGGTACAGTTCACTGCCAAATTCTGGCAGAAATTCTTATAGAGGGTGGGGACCAAACAGGGCCTAAGCTCCACCTTCCATCTATCCACCAATGGGGCAGATGAGAGGGCCAGCTCAATGTTGGAGAGGTACCTGCATTGTTACTTGAATCATCAGCAAACAGATTGGGCTGACCTACTCCCTTTTGCGGAGGTGGTATACAACAACGCAGTACACAGCAGTACCGGCTTCACCCCGTTCACAGTGGCTACTGGAAGGGAGTTTGTGCCAATACCCAAATGCCCCCAAAATATCATGGAGGACCCAGATGTATGGGAATGGATGTCCCAAGCACAGCAGGAATGGAAGACTATCATGGAGGCTTTGCAGCACGTAGCCGAAAGGTATAAGCAGCAGGATGATAAAACCTGGAGGCTCCAGGCCCCTTTCTATGTGGGTCAATGGGTCTTCTTGTCCACCAAATACCTGAACATGCACATCCCATGTAAGAAGCTAGATCCTAAGAACATTGGGCCTTTCCCAGTGGTAAGGGTGATTAACCCTTACCACTGGGAAAGTGGATTTTGGTGCAGCTCCAGCTACCTCGTCTGCTGGGGAAAACACACCCTGTCTTCCACTGCAGTCTACTTTGCCCAGCCCACTTGTCTCCCCTCAGGGAGCCAATTCCTCTGCCACCCTCTCTGCTCATGGTGGATGGTGAACAGCACTACGAAGTGGAAAAGGCACTGGACACCCAGTGGCACAGGGGGAAGCTGCAGTACCTTCTTCTGTGGAAGGGATATCCCCTCTCTGAAGCCTCATGGGTAACTGAAAGAAACGTACAAGCCCCCCAGCTGGTTGCTAGGTTTCACTGGAAAAATCCAGGGAAGCCGGGGGGGGGAACTGTGTCCCCACTACCCTCTACTTACCATGTTCTTTCCATTGCAGATGCCATCTCCGTGGTAGAGGGGACCGTATGTCAGCTCCAGCATGCCAGCTGGCTTGGAGCTGCCATTCGGTGGGGAAGCCGCCTGCCACACAAGACCACCGGCGAGCTGCCAGCCCAGCTGCCACACTGGAAGTGACCAAGATGCAGCCAGGACCCCGAGTTCACCAGCCCCACCACCATGCTGAACCTCACCTTTTCAGGTGACAGAGCTGCAACAGAAAGCACCGGGGAGCCTGCCATGCTGGGAAGAAGCTGTGGGGCCACCAAACAGCTGAGAGGTGGTTGCATGGGAGTGACGTCAACGAGGATAGCGCAGCAGCACAGGGAAGCAGCCACCACTCTCCCTAGCCATCCTGGATCTCCATGGAGGACTGGCCACGCCATTGAGGACCAGTTCTCCTTTAAGGATTCCATTCAGCTTAATGAGGAAGAGAAAGGCTTGACTTGAAGACTGGCGGATGCTGGCTTCTTCCCATGTCTTATCACCTGCTCATTTCTGGGTCACATGGGAGGGAGCTGTGTGCATGAGTGGGTGGGTGGTACTTACAGTTTAAAAGGTGGTGGGGAGCACATGCAAGTAGCCCTAACAAGATTTTCCTTTGGAGATTGTCAGTGCATGCCAGAAAAGAAGTAAAGCAGGCAGTAACAAACCAGGTTTGTGTTTGGCTGTGTCCCTTTCTTTTTCTTTTTGTTTGGAACCTGACAGATCCATGGGATTCTCCTGCAGTGGCCACCAAAGTCCTGGGTGGTGGGGTCTAAAGGAATCAGGGATCTGGGATGGCTGAGTAGCATCGCTCAGCCCGAGCATGGAGGAATGAGTGGAGGGGCCCAATCAGGGAAGCCTTGAGGACCTGGGGCAGAGAGAGGGGTGTGGGGAAGGTAATCCGCACGGCCATCTACAACTCCAGCCAAGTTGGTAGGTGCCGCCTGACTGGTTCTACCACCTGAACCATGGCTGGCTCCACATGCAGTGGGCCTCCACCCCTGATCCACCACAGTTCTTGGTGGTGACTCCTACAATCCCCCAGCCTACAGCCCAGCCACAACTCGGGGCCCAACCACGAGATGCCTGTTTGGCTGATGACATGAGACTAAGAAGCTTGAAGAGCCAGTGAAAGGGGCCCCTCCATGGCCAGACGTGTGTGGCAGCTGTGACCGCCAAGGCTATGAGGTGGCTGAGGTCCCGGATCCCACCTCCTGGCCAGGGGTGAGGACCTCCCAGATAGCCAAGCCAAGAAGACCGCTGCACAAGACAAAGGAAGTGATGCCCAGTGATGCCCAGCAGGCCATCGAGGTCTCCGCTCCCCCAGATGGAGAAGAGGGAACTCTGGCCCAGGGATCCCAGATGCCGATGGCCTACGACAGCGACAGCAAGGACGAGGATGACCCGATGGTGAGGGAAGCCATTTGCCCATTCACCATCCCACTGAAGATAATATCACCCAAAACTGGGACACAGGGGGAAGTGGATGTGATCATAGATACAGGCTGCACCCGCTGTCTGATCAACCTACCCACAGCCCTAAAGCTAGGGATCAGGAGTAAGACAATGACCCACCCCATATGCTTTGAAAGGGTTGATGGGTCATTGATGGGGGGCCCTTCTACACTGCTCACTGAGCCTGTAAAATTGGAAATGGGACAGCATTGGGAGCTCATTTGCTTCGTGGTGGCACCAAAAATGAGAGAAGGGTTAAACTGGGCCTATTGTGGTTGAACAAGTGGAGCCCCACCATCTCATGGGAGGGTGGCTACAGGAAGCTAAGGCTGGGGATAGGCCCCAACTCCCCTCCAGAGGTTGCTCCACCCTTCAGCCAAGCACAGGACTTACCTTAGCAGGCAGAGTGCTTGTGGGGACGAGGGAAGGAAAAAAGGACCTTGCGGAGCTTCTGTGAGGCCTTCATGTTAAGTGGCCCCTTGTTCAAAAAATTTGGGGACCCCTGGGCTAGGCAGAGGAGAACCACAGGGGGTGGAGTGGGGGATGACCCAAAACTTAAAAAATGAGCTGCCAGCCAACCCATGGTACAGGAGGCAATTTTGGTGGCCGAGATGAAAAAAGACATTGAGGACTATGTTAAGAGTTGCGCCACTTGTGCCACCATGAAGAAGAGGCTGGGAAGACCGCCAGGGTTGCTCCAGCAGGTGGCAGTCCCATCCCAGCCCTGGGAGAAAATAGTCATGAACTTCATTGTTGAGCTTCCTGAGTGGGGGTAGTATGGTCATCTGAACCATCATAGACTTGTTTTCAAAACAAACTCATTTTATAGCTTGCCCAGGGCTTCGTCTGCTCAGAAGCTGGCTAACCTATTTGTAAAACATATCTACAGGTTGCATGGTGTCCCTTGCTGGATCATCTCCGATAGAGGGGTCCAATTCACTACTAGGTTCTGGAGGGACTTCATGAGGTCAATTGGGTCTTCGCAGGGGCTAAGTTCGGCATTTCATCTGAGCACTAACGGAGCCATGGAATGTATGAATGCCATGGTAGTACAATACTTGAGGTGCTAGGTCAACTATCAGCAAATTGACTGGGCAGAGTTGCTGCCATTTGCTGAGGTGGCATATAACAATGTGGTGCCCAGTAGCACTGGACTGATCCCTTTCAGGTCTTCAGTGGCATGGAGTTTGTTCCCATGCCCAAGCTCCCCTGGGAACCACCTTCATCCATATTGGTGGCAGAGTGGATGGAGTCGCTGAAAAAAGTGTGAGAAAATACCAAGCAAGCCCTACGGGAGGTGGCGAAAACATATAAGGCCCAAGCCACTCTCTCCAGCCACAGTTTAAGGTGGGGGATAAGATCTACTCCACAAAGTATCTAAAATTGAAACTAGCCTCTAAGAAGCTCAGTCTGAAGTTTCTGGAGCCTTTTCCGATAGTGAAAGTAAATAACCCGGTTACTGTGCAACATAGACTTCCCTGATTACTAAGGAAAGTGCATCCAGTTTGTTAGATCAGGCGTTGGATACAGAAGACGCGAACAGCGAGAGGTCCATTCAGCACTTTATTAGATAGAACAGAACTGCTGGCTGCGCTTCTGAGCCCTCCTTATAT
>JANHZT010005740.1:614253-628812 GCA_032468215.1 Stegonotus admiraltiensis | reverse complement strand
AAAAAAATGTCCACTATTTTGTGAAAAAAATAGTGAACATAATGTGAAAAAAGTGGACTGTCCGCTCAAATAGTGGACACCTGGCAACTCCAACTCAAGACAAATGATCAAATAGTAAACAACAGCCTAATCAAGAAACTACCAAGAAGAAAACCCCACCACTCTCACTAAGACTGACAGAGCAACCCATTGTATATAAACAGAGAGCAAATCCCATTGCCTTCTAGCACTGTAACTGTTACCTAGTTGGGTAATGAAACGTCTGCAAGAAAACAACCAATCTCAGAGAACACCAAGGACTCCACTTAACCTGTTTTGCTAATCATTGTCAGGCCAGGAACACTTGCACACACACACACACACCCCTTCTATTTCCACCAGATTCTATTTGTAGTGGAAAGATTAGAAACATAAATGAATTGATTGAAAAACCTTTTCCTAAAGTTTTTGGCTTTTATGCAATGTAAATATAGCAGTAGGGCATATTATTGGTGAAAAGGCCCTTTTTAAAAACCTAGTCTTGTTAGTATTGCTTTGGGAATAGAGTCTTCAACCTCAAAAAATATCTAGTCAAAAATCTGTGTGTATGTGTGAATGAGCAAACCTATACTCACAGTACACCTACCTGCTCCCTAAAATGAAGAATTCATTTTCTACAGGGAACCAATTATATGACTTTTTGTATTTCACAGATGTATCTGGAGAATTTAATCACTCAGACAGCATGAATGATTCAAGTCAAATCATTTTACAGTCAATCAGTCCCTGGGGATACATGGAGCTTTTATTAAACCTGTCCTATTGAAAACGACAACTTGAGATGGAATGTTTTGGATTACTTTGGACTGAATAGCAGAGTTTTGAGCTGAAATTATTTTTTTTCTCATCCCATATTAACAGAGTAGGAGGCAATGGCTAAGCCATTGAGGGCATAAAATTGTTTGTTTTGCTTTCTCTTATTATTAGAGTTGACAAAACAGGAACATGGTAAAATAGACTATCTTTTCCAAAGCTTGCTTACTTGATCCAAATAAAGAGATCTAACCACAAAATCAGCATTCCATGTACAAATTATCAGCCCAAATTAAGCATGGATGGTGAATAAGTTTGTAGACAACCATTCGTGATGATTCTATGCATCCATCCTTGCTTTCATGACTATATACCAGGGGTGTCAACCTCAATTTCATTGAGGGCTGCATCAGGGCTGTGTTTGACCTCAGGGGGCTGGGGTGGGTGTGGCCAAGGTGGGCATGGCCAGCTCAATGTCAATCATGTTGAGGGCACCTGTGGTTGCCAAGTGCTAAGGCAGGACTTCCCTCAGACCCTCCCTTACTCTCATTATAATCTTCCTTCCTTCCTTCCTTCCTTCCTTCCTGCCTGCCTGCCTGCCTGCCTGCCTTTTTCCTTTTTCCTTTCCTCTTCATTCTCCTTTTTTCTTCCTTCCCCTTTTTCCTTATTTTTCCTTCCTCGCTCTCTTCCCATCTTCCCATCTTTTTCTTTCCTCTTTCTCTTTTCCTGTCCCTTCTTACATGCTCAAATGCAAAAGGGGAAACATTTCTCCTTTTGTTTTTAGTTTGGGCCTTGGGCCTTGAGTTTGTTTTTAGTTTGGGCTGTGGGCCTTGAGTTTGACACTTTTTTAAAAATTTGATTTATATGCCGCCCTTCTCTGGAGACTCAGGGCGGCTTACAATGTGTTAAGCAATAGCCTTCATACTTCTGTATATTTACAAAGTCAGCTTATTGTCCCCACAATCTGGGTCCTCATTTTACCCACTTTAGAAGGAGGGTAGGCTGAGACACTCCTGCTATATACAATAAAAAATGCATTGTATGGTGCACTTACTAGGCTTCACCTACACGTGGACATTCCTTTAGATTTGCTCAAGAGGTACTCTTCTATTGTTACATATGACTCATAAGTTGGGCTTACAGTAGATGGACATTCTTCAAAATCAACCTTTACCATCCTTCTGCCATGGTCATCTGCTATTTTTAGCTCATCTGCTATTTTTAGAAGGCAGTGAGTATGGGGAAAGAGAAAGATAATTTCATCAAAGCCCTGACTTCCTTTCATCGTCCAAGCTCTGAACTTGCCACTTGCTCTATTTTTGCCTGAAGATCAGCATTTGTTCTTTCATGCTTTAGTGAATACTCATCAATAGAACACAAATGCCTATCTATTGATTCTCACAGTATGAGAGTCAGAATTTTCAAAGCTTGATTTAGGTAAATATCTGGTTTATTTTTTTTTTATACATTCACATGGTTTCACTGCATTTTGTAGAGCATTCTCTCATCCTTATGAATATCTGTACAAGGAACAGCCAATCTAGACACAATTGGAAAAGAGAAACCCAAGTGAAATTAATACTGGCATTTGATTCCCCAACTGTATCAATCTGATAGAAACCAATATATGAAAAATACAAACTAGTTTTAAAAGAGTTGTCAATGTCATTGTTCAATATCATGAGATCTGAGATATTTATGGACATTTTTAAGACATATTTTTTCTGAAGTTAATGATATATGTTACAATACTCATCACCCCATAATTTCCCATCCATGCCATTGCAATATGTTACACACAGAATTGCTTTTGAAAACAGTTTACTTATTTCACTGCAAACACATCATATGGGCATCATAACTCGGCAGTTAAATATCTTCATTGATCCTTTTAGATACCTTAAAAACATGTATTTTTATTTTATATATGATTTTTGTATTTTAACATTTTACTGATTTTGTAAGTCCCCATGGAATATTATTGAGCAGTGTATAAATGCCTATATCTATAGATCTACCTATAGAGCCTTTCATGTCTTCTCCATTCTAGTGAATGTTTTTATTGCTGGTTTCAGCAATAATAGCAATAGCACTTCAACTTATATACTGCTTCATGGTGCTCTACAGCCCTCTCTAAGTGGTTTACAGAGTCATTGCTCCCAACAAACTGAGTCCTCATTTTACTGACCTCGGAAGGCTGGAAAGCTGGAAGGCTGTGTCAACCTTGAGCCTGGTAAGATTTGAACTGCCAAACTGCTGGCAGCCGGCAGTCAGCAGAAGTAGCCTGCAGTACTGCACTGTAACCATTGTGTCCCTGTGGTTCCTCCATAATAGCCATAGCTTGTTAATATGAATGTGTGGATCAGTCAAGAGTCAATCTGGATTGAATATTTCATATCCAAACTTGGCATAATTGACCGGAATTGGCTATTCAATTTGAGGAGTTGAAAAAATTGATGAGGCTTTATTCCAAATCTATATACTTTTATTCTACCTTTCCATGCATCCAAATTTCCTTTAATCCTCTCCTGACATTCTATCACACAAACTTGCTATGTGACATACCATCCTCTGACTTAATTTTCTATGCCAAACTTTACTTTACAAATTAGTGACAAAGCTCATGATAAGTCAAAGCTTAAGAAGTCACATTATGCTTATTTTGTCCCAGGCATCCATCTTATGCATTTTAAACAGGACTTCTGAACAAACATTGTTGACCTATTCTTCCCAAGATAGCAGGAACAAAAATTCAGCATAGATTAGTAAAGAAGATACTAAAAGAAACCACCTGTGTATAAGAAAAAAAAAGTTAGGTGTGTAATGTTATACATTTATAGCAGTGGCCAAACTACTTCTTATAATTATTCAGTAAGAGGTAGCTTAGGTTTCTTTTATACCATTTCTGTTAATGGCTACTTTCTCTTTAACTTCTAAAATGTTTAAATAAAAAATTCATAGTTTATTTTTCTATAAGGATTTTCCTTCTTGGTGCATTGCCGTTTTTGAATAACAACCCCAAAGTTCATAGCATAAGAATTTCAGGTTTGATCCTGCCATATACTCAAGAATTCCTGTTTCAGTGCTGATCTGTCTAAATTATGCTTCTTTCATAGTCCCCTGATTTAGTTCAAAGTTTTGTTTCCAGATTTATAGATCATATAGATTTTTTTCCTTTTTTTTTGTTAGTTCTTGGGAAGTTTGATACATGCTTTCTACAAATCAGAATTCTACTGATTTGGTGCCTGGTGATCAAATAAAGATCAATAAATGTGTACAAAGACCCAACAGAAACATTAAGCTAATCAACTATCCACCTCTTTTATTTATCTTTTATTTATTTAGCTGTAATATTTTTGCAAAATTTTTGTTGTTCTGTAATAAGAATCAAGGAGCACAGTAGGAAAGGTTTGTCTAATGACTTGATTTCATGGACTGTATAATTCCAGCTTTCAAAACCAGCATGCAGGCACAAGTCCATGTTTAATTATCCAGCTGGTTTATAATCCAGCTATGAAATTATGTTATCATATATAAACTAAATATCTTTTTTTCAATACTTCCTATATGACATTTCAGAAGAATATACCTTATATACAAAGGACTTGATGAAAAAGAAGTAAACCGCTTCATATCATATAGAAAATTTGTATGATGTACATTAAATATATTTGCTCACTTTACAATATTAATAGGATAGTTGCTCAAAATCTATGCTTTAATTTGATTCAGAAAAATCTTGATGAAAAGTAATGATGGGAATTATTTATTTGTTTGTAGTTCATCTATATTAGTTTATTCTCAAGCAAATCATTGCAAAATACTGCACAATGTATATCAACTTGCAAAAAAAATCCCCTTGTCTTATTTTTAAATTAAAATTACTGTATGGTCACAGATTCCAATGTGCTAAATAGGCCCTATTCCTGGCAAATATACTTGGTATTGTGGCCTAAATATGTTTACATTCTTGAAATGAAAACTTGAGTTTCCAGGCATTTCACAGCTGTATATATATATATAGTGCTCCCTTTGCCATTTAATCTTTATTGCAGTCCTGTGAAGAGAATAGACCAAATAAAGATGCCTGGCTTATGATTTGGCTGAATGAACATTTTATGATGGAATTTGCTTGTTTGGGCATCACCGATAGGAATGCTGTCAAAAACACTATTATAAACACTGTAATGTGTCCACATTATTAATTGTTTGTTTTCCATCACAGTTTGTTTACAAAAGTACTGACAAATTTAAACTAAAAGTATTGCAGGGATATGTTATAATTTTTATGGGCAACCATTCCCTACTGTTACAGTAGTAACATAGAGAATGACTCAAAGTATCTATTATAAGTCCTTGCCATCAGACATTCTGAGAGATTACAAATTGCCCAAATGTAAAATCTAACCCTGTCTTTTTCTTTTTTTTTAAGTCTAGATGATGATACTGTTATTGCAACTGGGAACTATATAGAACAGAATGAGGAAGTTATTGTTTCCATGGCAATTGGGGCTCATTCATTACACACAACTATAACGTAATAAATTATTTTTGAGAGAAGAAGTAGATGAGGAAAAAAAGGAACAATGCTGTTTTTAACAACCAGGGGTGGGTATCGTTTCTTTAATAATTCAAATATGCTTCAATTTTAACCTTGAGGTATAATAAATGCAATTTATATGCTGCATATACAGTAAGGACTCATTAAAAGAAGACGAGAAGATACCTCTTTAGTCACATCACCTAAATCTAGCAGAATAATCTGCATATGCTAATGCTGCTTTTGCAAAACTTGCATGCATGACCATTTGCTGGTTAATTATTTTGAGAACAACCATCTGTCTGCTGAGGGCAAGACTGTCACAATTCTTCCTTTTGGTACTCTCAGAGCTGACAGTACCTATCAATTGTTGGGCAGCCATATGCATTCCTGGCACATTCATGCAAAAGAAGGCATTGGATTCGAGTTATGGAGAAGCAGGGTTTTTTTATTCCATTCCTTCATTATGCTATCAAATTAGCAATAGTTTGAAATTTCTTTGTTTCCTTTATATCTTCTTTTCTATATGATGCTTATATGTTTGCATGTACACAAAGCACTCCAACAACTAGATCTGCAATGTAGAGCACACCTCCTTTTGCTCTTGGTTGGCTGCATGACTTACAATTCTATGTTAGTGATCCTCTGAGACATGACCCAATGTGGCATCATTTCTACAGTGGAAGAAATGTGGCCACAAAAAAACTTCAGAGAAAGTCTCACAACTACGTTACTGCAAGGGTCAGAAAGAGGGCTGAGAAAATATCTACAGACCTCTCACATCCTGGACATAACTTATTTCAACTCCTCCCCTCAGATGCTACAGAGCATTGCATGCCAAAATCACAAAGATAATTTTTTCCTCCATCATTCTGCTAAACACACAGTTCCCACAGCACTGTCTTATGCCTAAGGATATCTAACCATGTAATAGGATGGCATTACTATTATCCTTTTCATCTTTCTTATTACCTCTTCCTACTGGTATCTTATGAACTTATCTCCTTGTTGTTTTATGTACATTGAGAGCTTATGCACTGGAGACAAATTCCTTGTGTGTCCAATCACACTTCGCCAGTAAAGAATATTGTGTATTGTATGGTATTATATAGTGTAAGTGTGCAGAATACAGAATTTCTTTATTTGACATTTAAACAGGAAAATATCAGAAAACTCTTAGCCATCTCTAAGTCTTGAGGCAGAGGTTTCAGCTCCTGATATTAGATACTATTTTGCCTGTTTTAGTTATCAAGCAAAATATATACAGTAGGGTCTGTTTTTTTCCTTGTTGACCATTTATATTCTTCTATATATGGATAATTGCTGGTACAGTTTGTCCAAAGGAAAAGTGACATGTTTCCTACTCAGAAAATTTTCAACACACTTCAGTTGCTTGTCCACCTCCTTGCCATTTACATTTGAAAGGTCTACTTTGAACACACAGTCCACCCTAAGAACAATAATGCTGGTGCTTCATTTGTAGTTGTGTGTACTACATAGCAATATGCCAGTAGAAGATGTGCCAGCTTTTGAGTCAGTGTTATAGTTTCTCCAGATATTGTTCTCAAAGCATTCTGGAAACTTTGAATAAGCCTGGCAGTCAATCTGTTGGTAGCTGGCTAATGCAGTGCTTATGCTATATATCTGGTTCCATTTTTTTCCCAGACCTGAAACTGTTCAGCTATGAATTGGAACCCATTCTCATTCTTTAGTTCTAGAAAACCTATTCTTGCACTGAGTTGTTGTTTGAAAATACCCCTGGCCATTTTGAACAAACTCTACCACAACTTAAAAGCCAAACTCTGCACTCAAGCAGCTTGTCTAAGTGTAATTCTCCTTAAGGCTTGAAGATTTGAAATAGTAGTTAATAATCAATGATGAAGGTCAACTCTATTCGAGACAAGTAGGAGCTAAAACCTTTAAATCTCCACACCAATCCATGGCTTTTCTTTGTATATGTGTAGAATTTTTCTCCACAGATATAGTATGAGTCAGCATGGAAGGAAAGGAAAGAAGTCACTGCTGATTTTACTCCACTAGTTGTAGTTACTCCACTATAGGGGGTGGTGCTCATCTCCATTTCGAGACCATGAGTCAGTGCTGTCCAAAGACAGTTCTATAGACATGTGGTCAGCATGATGTCGTGGAGCACCATTTCCTCCCCACCAAAATGGTACTTATTTATCTACTCACACTTGCATGCTTTTGAACTGAGTAAGCATGATGTGTGCATTAACAGATTAACAGAGTTGGAAGGGACCTTATAGGTCATCTAGTCCAACCCCCCGCTCAAGCAGGAGACCCTACACCATTTCTGACAAATGGCAGTCCAATCTTTTCTTGAAAGTCTCAAGTGATGAAGGTCCCACAACTTCTGAAGGGAAGCTGTTCCATTGGTTGATTGTTCTCACTGTCAGAAAGTTCCTTCTCATTTCTAGGTTAAATCTCTCCTTGGTCAGTTTCCATCCATTACTCCTTGTTTGGCCTTCAGGTGCTTTGGAAAACAGCTTGACCTCCTCCTCTCTGTGGCAGCCCCTCAAGTATTGGAAGATGGCTATCATGTCTCCCCTGGTGCTTCTCTTCACTAGACTAGCCATGCCCAGTTCATGTAACTGTTCTTTGTATGTTTTAGTCTCCAGTCCCCTAATCATTATTGGGTCTTCATTTTCTTCTTTTATGATTAATGAGACAACTGTGCTGATGCTTTATTGTGAGGCATCCCAGGTGAATTTCTCTGCTAAGTGTGAAATGATGTGTGGATGTCACTGTTACTTTTGCTTATGTTAAAACTTGTTTGCACCATTTTGTCCCCAGTCATCTTCTCTCTACTTTTAGTGATGTGTTCAAAGGAACAGGTTTTAACAGCAGAAATCTGTTAAAATAATCAAAATTCCTAAAGGGAATTAGGCCCAAGGCATATCATGTGGCTTAAAAATTGCTTGAGGTTTTTTCTTTTCTTTTCATACTTACATAGGACTTGTGCATCAATGGTGAGACCACAATGTATAATACTAGGTTTAACAAACTCACATTTGTAGAATCATACCGAAAGGTCATAATTCACACAACCTTTCCCACACTGCTTTGAAACTTTGTAGATGCACTTTATCATTTTCCCTGGTGACAAAGTTATAATCCAAATAGCACCAGGAACATTTTGCTGAAATGTTATCTCCACAGCATGGTTAGAAAAAAAAATCAGAAAAGGTATTGTTCAATATGACACAGTGGATTAACAGTAATTGTAAAATCACTACAACTCATGACAGTTCTAACTGAGCTGCTGGAACTCAGAATCACCTTTTGAAACAGTATCTTCAGCTTCCATGCAACCCAGCTCCTTTTTCAGTTTTTGGCATATCACATATGGGTTCATGAAATTTGTATTGAGAATTATCCTGCACATCATTTTATTATTTGTGTGCTTCACTGATCTGATGCCATCTTTGAAGGCAGTTCAGTCTCATCTAGTACTTTTGATGGCTTCATCTTGGTGATGTCCATAATAGGAAGTATTATGTGCAGGTTGCTAATGGAGATCCAATCCAATGGCAGTCCCAAAGGTGCTTTTTTCAAGAGGCAACTGGATGTTCTGGTTTTTCTTTGAAGACATTTCGCTGCTCATCCAAGAAGCTTCTTCAGCTCTGAAGGATGGTGGGGAATGGAAGGATTTATACTCCTTGCAGACAGCTGGACATTTGAATTCTTTTAGTGGGTAGTTCAGGTCACTTGGAGGTTTATCTGTGTCATCAAGGTCACCTGAGTGGTACAAATTGGTGTGGAGCCTTCTTGGAACTGTTGAAAGGACTGTATTGTAGATTGGAGATAGATGATGTTATATCCCTCCCCCTCTGTTGAGAGTGGGACTTTCAATTTTGGCATAGATGGCCTCTTTAACCCCTTTTTCAAACCAGCAATCCTCTCTGTCCAAAATATGGACTTTGCTGTCTTCAAAAGAGTGACATTCAATGGCAGCTTCCTTAGCCAGTCATGCTTGGCTAGTCCATTTGTTCACACAAAGTATTATGCAATAAGTCTAATATACCTTTCTGGTACTATACTGGCAATTACAATTATTCCAATGGAAATGAACTTTTTATAATAGTGTTTTTAATTGAATTTCTGATGGCTTTTGTGAAACACCTCTGAAATGTTACTCAAATTCAAACTGGAATATAACTGGTATCGTTGAACCCCTGGCATTGTTTTGTTGTTGTTGTTGTTGTTTGGCATTCACTTCTGGTATGAACCTGGAAGCCAAGAAAACAAATGGATCATCTAATAAATCAATCCAGTGTTCTTACTTGAGGACTAAATGGTCAGGCTCAAATTATCCTACTTTAGACACATTTAGCTTTCCAGAAAAGGCCCTAATGTATATATATTTGAGTCTGTGAATGTTTCGCCATATGGTTTTGTTTCACCAAATCACCATGTGATGGAGTTGGTGGCACGATTGAATGTTTGGCTGCTCAAACCAGACTCCAGTGACCATCAACTGACCAAATACTGCTGCCGACAGATCTGTTCAAATCTGTTCAGATCTGTTTTGCGACAGAAACATCCACAGACTTAAATATATATATGTTCCGAAGGAAGAACTCGAAGACAGCAGGATGCTGCAAGAAGAAAGATGGAAAGTTAGCAGCACAATAGCTGGCACAAGAGATCATCACCAGTTTGTGCCAGTTGATTCAAATTCGATTTCTGTCAGCAAAGTTTCAAATGACACAATTAAATTTGTGGCCAAAATGTCCAATACTGTTATTCTGAATTTAAAATTGGCCGACATATTTCCTGGTTGTTATATGGCCTGCATTTATGACAAAAGATGGTGGGTAGGCAACGTCATGGAAATTTCGATTGAGTAAAATGATGTGTTGGTAACATTTATTCATCTGCGAGGCCCTGCTCATTCATTTTATCAGCCTGAAAGACAAGATGTTTGTTGGGTTCCAGAACCACATCTTATTTGCATGCTTCCAGCACCTTCAGTTACATCATCAGGTCGACAGTATCAATTCCCAGAAGCGACGCTAAAGAACGTGGTGCATAAATTCAATAATAAATAAGTGATCATTGGAATTTGGTAGTTCATACAAACAGTATGGACTTCAGCTTGGGAACCATGTAAGATACCCACTTTAGGCTTGGGAACCTAGGATAAGCTGCCCAATTGCCAGCTTGGGAACTGGACAAAACACAAGGCTTTGGAACCTTAAGGAAGAAACCAAACTACAGGCTTGGGATCCTGAACCAAGAAACCCACCTGTGGCTGGTATTGCATGGCTATCAGGCATGCCTCCTATGGTGATGGGGTTGTAGGGTCAAGTGCCTGAACTGCTAGTGACAATGTCACCATGGATCAATGCTATATAATAGTAGTAATGATGTCTATATAAAACAAACAAGACAAAACAATAATAGAATGCATGTGATACTGCCATAGCAACATCCTCAACTTTGTCCCTATTTTTAGGGACACCAACTGTATTTTTTTAGGGGGGTTGAAACATGCTCTTTCTAATGAGAATGATTTAACACAGTTTCCAGAAGGTCTTTTTTGTAAAAGTGGACTGAAAATATCCTATTTTTGGTATTTTTACAAAAACCGTCACCTTTACACTGAATTTGTGAACTATTGGAAAGCAGTAGGAGAATGAAGTTTTATATTCGACAACCTTGTGTTTCTCAAGTTATTATGCACAAAGTTTCACATTTCTCATACCTTTCCTTCCAGAGATATAAGAAGCCAAACTTTACCCTTTTTTAAAGCCACAGTCATTTTTGGCCAAATTTGCTCCCAATTATCTAGATGGAGATTGCTCATGAGAATGTTTTTATTATTTTGTTTAATAGAGCACATTAAGTTGTATGAGATGGCCAAGTTTTGTTTCTCTCAACAAAATATTGCTGGAGATATTATGTTTCAAAGTTGTTGAAACCTCAGAGTCATACTGTAGAAGGCTGCAGTATGGGGTCAAACAAATACTATATCTCCGCAAGTATTGCATCGGCAAACATAACACTTTACCAATGTTCATTGGGGATGTGTGTACATGTTCACACCAAATTTCATCAAAATCTGTGATGGTCGAGCTGGGAGCCCCAGGTCACTTGACATGGAATGACCCAGGTGGCACACAGTGCCCTCTCTGATGACATGCGAGTCATCATCCCAATTAATGTCTGCTACACCTGGGTACGTGCCTCCCACCAGCCAGCTGGTCTTCGGGTCTCTGCCACACATGTGAAGAGGGTGGGATGCATGGGGGGGGGGGCATGCAAGCATGTGCGAGGGACGGGGCACATGCGGAGGTTTTGCATTTTGGTGGTTTGGGCGCGCTTTGGGCATTTGGTCTGGAAAAAGTGAGCCATCACTGCTATAGTATCTCTAGCAGCAGTATTTATCGAAATATCCATTTCAAATGCTGTATTAAATCTTCCTTTATTGTCTTTTAAATTTCATTTTCTTTCAGAATTCTACCAACTTTCTAGTTGATGAAGAGATTGCAGCATTGAGCCTTTCACCAAATTGGTCCAGACATCTTTTAATATTCAATTGCAGCAGATTTTTGCCCTCTTTCAAGTTGTATTTATAAAAACTTAAACGCTCTGCTATCAATAATAACAATCAATTTTGACACCAAATGTTCCTGCATTATTTTTACTTGTTCTGCAAATGTGAATATGAAGAATTTTGTGACGCTGTATGCTTTGCCATCCTTAAACCAGTGAAACAAGATATCTTATGCAGAAACTATCTCATTTGTCTCAAAAATTACTCATGTCTACTTATCTGAGATACTACCAAATATATTTATCTCTTGAAGAAAACTAACTATTATGCTGTGCATGCTGATTATATGCCACCAAGTCATTTTCAGTTTTCAGGTTTAAAAACTCCAATTTATTTTAATATTATCTATATTACATATGTTCATATAAAGGTAAACTGTCTCTCCTTTCTTATATATATACAGACTAACCTTTTGTAATAGAAGTGATATTTGTAAAAAAAACCCACTTAACATTTATTATGACAACTGATACTTATGAGGAGTGAAAATTTTTAAGCTTTTGACATAAAGCAGTCGGAGATAGGATTTTCAGGGCTCAGTGAACAGAGAAAGCATACTTAATGACAGTTGGACTTTGAAAAAGCAAGGTCTCAATGTTTAAACACAGATTACTGTGTATTTTTCAAAAGTGCTTTCTTTCTCTGTGGGTGTAAATTTTACCTCTGTTGACAGCAGGTATAAATGGTTATTGTGAAGAAAAAAAATATGAATGTTTTAAAAGTGTAATTCCAGTTTCTTTCCCTATTGTACAGCTCATGATATACTGCAGATTTTAAGTATTTAGGAATAGAGGCTTTCTACAGTGTCAGAAAAAAATGTTATTTTTAGCAATGCTTTGTTGCCAAAATATATACAAACCACATGGCCTTCTCAAAGATCTAGTATTCCATCATTTAAAATTCAGTCTTAGAAAACTGTTCTAAACTGATTACTAGAGTGTTAGTAGTTTACACAGAAATAAATTGTAATTCTCTGGATTATTCATACCTTATTTTTTAAACAGATAGGTTCCCATTGGCTTTGAGGAATGCAATTAATTTAGATTTTGCAAATGAAGTAAAGTAAATATTTAAACAATCTTCAGCTGTAAATGGGCTATGGTCTGCTGTGAAATGTAGACTCATTCTGTAAGACATTTCATCTGTATTGTATGTTTTAGTATTAAGCACTATTCCATAGTAGTCTTTTAAAATAATCTTGGTATATACATACAACATGCAATACATACATTTCTTTTTTGGAATTTATTTCTTTATTTGATTTATATCCCACCTTTATTACAGAAGTTTCAAGCAATATATATAGCACTCCTTCCTCCAAGTTTTCTTTCATTACTAATGCTTTGGGGCAGGTTAAGCTGAAAGGTAATTGGCTCAAATCTAATAATGACTTTTCATGGCTGATGGATAAATTAAATATCAAGTATAGTCTGACACCTTAACCACTATATTACATTTCACTGTTGGGTAACTTGAAATGGCTGAGCAAATACAAACATACTTTTCAAATAGACAGCTATTTAAAGTTACAACTGCCAAAACATCTTATGGATATATTTATGTGAGTGAGATTTGAACAGCTTGACACAATGGTCAGATATGGGAGATTACATTCTATACCCTACAATGGATGTCTCTGAATTTGCAGAGCGGCAGAGGTAGAAGACCTGGCTCACATCCTATTTGACTGTTGCTTGTATAAGAGGGAGAGACAGGTACCTTGGTCTATATACTAAACAAATGACCCATTGGGATCCCTATATTAAAACAACTTACCTTATGTGCGGCCAGAATCTGAACATAATATTTAACACAGCACAGTACTTAAGCAAAATGGTTCGGTTGAGATCAGCATATGTGTGACTAGTTGGGGTAGATTGTAGGGGTGACACTGAAATATAATTTTATCATATTTTATTTATCTCTATATTAAATTATTTTATTTTATTCCAATTTCATTTTAAATTGTTTTTATCAGATTTTAGTAATAATTTGTGTCTGGAACTGCACTTTGATATGGCCCAAGGGCTAAGCAATAAAGTAAATTTAAACCCAATAAATTAAACTTGAACTGTTACCATTTAAGACTGCAGTCAGGGGAAAGCAAGCAAACAACATGATTGAATATTCTTTCCAGAAAAATAGCATGTACGGTACATTTGCTTTCTGTTTGCAGGTGTTTTGTCCCATTTTATGATGAATCAATTAAAAAAAGGCAACCCTCTGCCTGCCGTTAAAATCTACAAAGGTTGGTAATCTGTACTAAAGCTCAGGATCAAATTCCAGATCTGGAACAAGCCTAATGACTGCAATATAAATTCAGAATAATTCATGCTATGTGTGACTTACAATGTGATACATGAATAAACAAATATACTGATCAGTACATAAATTCCAGAAAAACTACCTCTGCCCTAAATCTGAAATCTAATGCTTTTAAGATCAAACTTTTTTTAAAAAAAAATAGTTAAGAGGTCTGCCAAAGAACTTTAATAAGAAAAAGGTGCCACTAGTGATAACTGAAGAGGAACACCAGGAACTTTATGCATTTAATCATAAGGGGAGGGTTGGTATAAATCCCACTCACACACTTAGTAGGATTGCAGTCAAGAGAGAGTTAATTAGTTTATTCTAGCATATGTTTGTT
>JANHZT010005740.1:571516-581681 GCA_032468215.1 Stegonotus admiraltiensis | reverse complement strand
GGAAGGAAGAAGAAAGTAGAATGAAGAGGGAAGGAAAAGTAGAAAAGGAAGGGAGGGAGGGAGGGAGGAAGGAGGTTCTGACCAGTTCTGGAGAACCAGTAGCTGAAATTTTGATTAGTTCGGAGAACTGGTAAATACCACCTCTGACTGGCCCCATCCCCATCTATTCTCTGCCTCCTGAGTCCCAACTGATTGGGAGGAAATGAGGATTTTGTGGTAACCTTCCCCTGGAGTGGGGAGGGAATGGAGATTTTACAGTATCCTTCCCCTGGAGGGGGGTGGGAATGGAGATTTTACAGTATCCTTCTCCTGTCATGCCCACCAAGCCATGCCATGTCCATAAAGCCACACCCACAGAACTGGTAGAAATTTTTTTTGAATCCCACAGCTGGAGTGAGGGAGAGTGTGAAGGAACTCCTGCCTTAACACTTGGCCACCACACTAGTGACATCAAGGTGGCCATGCCCACCCTGGCCATGCCCACCACACCCACCCCAACCCCCCAAGGTAAAACACAACCCTGATGAGGCCCTCAATGAAATAGATTTGATACCCCTGATCTAAAGCCTTAGTTAATATTTTTTAAAATATTTATATATTTCTTGAACTATAATTATATGGATATTTTTGCTGACATAGCTCCCCAGTGTTCAGGTGACTCATGTTGAGACCTAGTTAATTAGATTTAGGTAACAACTAGATTTATTTTCTGGAAGGATTTAATAATGTGGTTACACTGGTTCACATGGTTAGGATCCTGGATAGCAGGTTAGCAAGCTCATGTTGGAGATCTGAATGCTGCCGTGAGGCAGGATGAGCTCCCATCCCATCCTGCCAGGGACATGAAAGAAACCCCCAACTGGGCATCCTCCAGGCAATGGTGATGTCACCGGCTAATCCTTTGAACCTGGATGCACGAGTGCAGTGTTATGTGGTAACTGCAATTTCAGGAAACAATTATTGCATATAAATTACTAATGCTACTGCCAAGACACCCAGGTCTCAAAATTTACACAATACAGTTGCAAAATTAAAGACAAATCTTTTTTTCACCCAGAAGAATTTCCCTTCTTTTGCATACTCACAACAGAAGCATATTTGAGCACAGTTTTGGCGAAGGTGCATATGCTTTGTTGACTGCTTTCTCACTTAACACTTAAATATTTGCTTTTCAGGCTGTCCTCCCTTGGGTCTTGAAACTTTAAAAATTACTGATTTTCAGCTTCATGCTTCTACAGTGAAGCGATATGGCCTGGGAGCACACAGAGCACGGTTAAACATACAGGTAAGTTTATGTTTCTATAAATATATATATATATATATACACACACACACACACATACATACATACATACATACATATATATACACAGAGAGAGAGAGAGAGTATGAATCTTTTGAAAAGTAAATTCAAAACTAGTAAATTCCTTTGATTTTTTTAAGCATTCAAACAAGTAATACCATTTTAAACAAAAGGAAATAATGCATATGTTGCTTAATAGTGAATACAACAGTAGAGAAACTTTAACCCTTTGCCTCTACAAATTCTCCCTTACCCCATTATTTGTGCAAATGTTGTATATTCAGCTGTCTTGAAAACCACTTCAAGTTCTTAGGGAGCTGGCAGTATAGAAATGCAATCAATAAGCCAATGCCAAGCAATTAATTAATTTACTCCAAAGCATGATTGTTGGCAGTGGGATAATACTTGTCCTGTAGCTCTGTAGAAAACAATACAACTCCTTCTTGGAATAATTTCTTCTGGAGCAGAAACAGATACAATTGTTAATTGGATTACTACCACAATATCCATACCAACCCTTCATTGTCATGTAGATATGGCGGAACAGCACTGATCTAAGCTTGGGAGAGTTCCTGCATGTTGAAAACCCTTCTACAAATGTTATGTTACAAGCAACCATCAACTCCTAAGTTGCTTCTTTGTCAGTCGCACAGAACGAATTTCCTCCACACAATTTTCTTAAAAGGGTAGAGAAATCACTCTTTTTAGTTTGATGCTGATCAGAAAGGCTGGCATTAAAATGCACTCTCATAATTCTTTGGTGCTGATTGTATAGATGCTCATAACAAGAAGTGTCCAATTGTGCAGAGTTTCTGGAGCAAAACATCTGGCTTGATTAGAAGTTTGGAGCACCTGGAAAACTCAATGTCAAATCCTTTAATGAACCGCTTAGAACTTTCTGAAATAATTATATTTGTGTACTACCAGAGATTGGATCGATGCTAAGTAGAGCAGCTTCTTGCATTTGCATCTGCAGATGTTCCAGGATTCATAGGAAAATATGACATTGCAGTTTTAAAGCCATTCTCAGCGCCATGCTAAGAATTAGATTAGTTTTCATCCTGTATGGCAAGTTATTTATCGGAACAGATTATAAAGAAAGCTCTGAAAATGATGGAAAGGATGAAACTCAAAGCTACTATGCACTCTAAGAGAACTATAAATATAACATCTTGTTTTGATTACCATGAAATACGTGCTCTATGGTATATAATGAGCGATCTGCAGCAGAATCTTCTAATTAAAAAAAGCCCAGAAAGATCTATCTAGAGCAAAATCTTCTAATTAAAGGGGGGGAAAAAATAGGCTGGAAACTTCCATCAGGTTAAAGGAATAATTACATGCAAGGTAACAAAAGACATTTAAAAGATCTTCTTTTTCCCTTCAGATGTCCTGAAATGAAACTTAACCATATGCAATCTTTTTCTGACTGATCCTTTTTTGCCTTTTGTTTCTGAGTTTTTACTTTGCTGTTCAATCCTGCCTTCTGTTTAACCATTTGTTCCTGTTACAGACTTCAGCCTTGACCAGTACTTCAATACAGATCCAGGTTTAGGGCTTCTAAGAGTCAATAAACAGGCATCTCTGATCACCAGCCATGAAGAAAAAAAGGAGGCTAGAATGAGCTATAATTTTATTTGAGCTTACTTTTATCTCTGAACTTATTCCTTTTCAAAAGGAATGAGTTTCTAAAGAGATTCAGATTTCTAAAGAGAGTTTTGCCTTCTCTTCAGGCAGGTATTAATGAGAATGATTTTTATGATGGTGCTTGGTGTGCAGGACGGAATGATCCCTACCAATGGATTGAAGTAGATGCTCGCAGGCTAACAAAGTTCACAGGAGTTATTACACAGGGAAGAAATTCTCTTTGGCTGTAAGTCAATACATCGCATGATATATTGTGTGCATGCATGCATTTTCTAAGCAAAACCCAGACGTTTTAGGAAAAGTTTTATAATATAAATAACTGTAAAACTACCATACTTTTAAAACATGGTCAGGTATGGAATTAGCCACATTGTCCCATCTAGTAGGTACTATTGAAAAGCAGTTTCATTAGGATTACTGTTTCTTGTCCAGTTATTTCAATGGAGTTCTACTTTGCTAAATTAAATCTTGGTCTTTTTTTCATCGATTTTTTCCACAATCATGGTTAGCCATTTGGGTGACTCAGACAACATTCAGAAGAAAAGTTCTTGATAATTTTCTGCTGAGACTTTTGAATTTCAGAACAGTGTATCCCTACACATTGCTAATGTTAATTTGAGTACAAGGGAATCTAACAGGTAATCAGCGGAGGGGAGGGGAAATAGCCTAATTCTGTTGTAAACCACATTTAATGTATCTTTATTTCAAGTATTTCTGAAATAAATGTGGAAGCTCCAATCAACATATCTTGGTCCTGTTATTGAACTGTGACTTCACTAGGCAAGTTTCCTATCTCATTTCCACTTTGGATGGGATTTTGTACCATTTTTTTAATAGCGTGGGTTTGGGTAATGTGCCCTTGAGGATAAGGTGGCTATTTATTTGTTAGGATAAAACAGGGCTTCATGCTTTGAGAATATTCTCCAATTTGATGCTGGTGCTGCTTAATTTCAAATTAGCGTCAGAGTTTCTATATTCTATGTATCTAATAATTAAGGCAGCCTACTTGGGCATCATGAATATAATTCTACTGGCAAGTTATCCCTTTCTATAAACAAAATGTTGAGCATTCCAAAACAAGAAAACATTGTTTCTTGCCTTGCCTTTTGGTGCTTTGGTCAAACTATTTTCCAAAGCACCAAAAGGCAAGACAAGAAACAATGGATGGAAACTAATCAAGGAGAGAAGCAACTGACAACTAAGGAGAAATTTTCCAATGGTTAGTGCAATCAGCCAATGAAAAAGCTTGCCTTCAGAAGGTGTGGGTGCTCTATCACTGGAGGGTTTCAAAAAGAGACTGGACAACTATTTGTCTGAAATGGCATAGGGTTGGCATAGGGTTGAGCAGGAGGTTGGACTAGAAGATCTCCAAGGTCCCCCTTACAACTCTATTATTCTATGTTATTGCATTTCACTAGGAAAGGTAAGGTAGATTCCAATGCATCAAGCTTTGTGTTAGGTATTAAATCTTTCCAGGCTAGTGTTTCATATGTTGTGCACTGATCCTAGTAAATTTCAGTATGATTTATTCAGTGTGCCTACATCTCAACAGCAACACATATATATTAATGGCAGATGTACAATGTCAGTTAAAATCCAACATTTAAACACTGTTTAATTGTCAGTTGTCATAGTCTCCTTTTAATAATAGTGAAGCTCCATTCCAATGCTTTTATGTCTGATAAAATGATGCCTCACATTGCATTCTCACATTTGATCACTGGAAATTCAAGATAGACTTTTCAGCATGAAGAAAAGCAGCGATAGAAAGCTTCCTGCATTAAATGTTAGGCTGTTGCGCGTTTATTAAAAGTACATAATTCCTGGCAGGAAAGGTTGACAGCCAAATAGACACTAGATTTTACCAGCAATGTTTGGGGTATAATAAAGCAGTCCCATTCAAAAGAACAAAAAACAGAACAGTGTGATAAAAGTAGCAATGGGTAGAATTGTATGTAGCTTCAGATTTAGCAGCACGAAATATAAAATATTAGCAGCACGAAATATAAAATATAAAAAAAGCACTGAGAATAATGCAAAGATGCTTTATTCTTCGCTGCTTTTGCAGACCCATAAAGGCCAAAGTTACAAAGCAGAATTTTTAACGCTATCTTGTGAATATGGAGACAACATAAATATGGAACTAAATTAATATCATCATAGGGGTAGTAGTCACTTTTTCTCTTTGAAGCAATCTGAAAATATAGAATAGCTTCCTCCCCACACTCCAAAAGTGAGAAAGGAATGTCTTGGGCTGTGTATCTGGGTCACAATGATTGCATGATTCTGTTTTATTTCACCTATAGGCTTTTGTTACAGCCTTTTTAACTGGCATACATTGAAATACAAAAGGGAGAATGTGGTTCCAGAAAACTGCTAAGAGAAATCAATACCGGTCATTAGCCAAAACTCTTTTATAGCTGGAATTTTATTCTGAAAGGGTCAGGAGCATTGACATAAATCCAATATACCTCTAGTAAACACAATGATAGAAGTGAGTCTCTCTTTCAATTTCCTGGTGCCATATTCTTACTCAGTCCTGAAAGTGATTAGATACTACACTAGTTGAAATTAAGACTGCTTTTAAATAGTAACTCTATGAAATAACCCACTAAAAGGCAATGGAATGAAGAGCTCTCTATAAAACCATGTAGAACTGCGATGGACACGTAAAACAAAACATATTACAAGTAGTCCTCGACTTACAACAGCAATTGAGCCCAAAATTTATGTCATTAAGTGAGAAATCGGTTAAGTGAGTTTTTCCCCATTTTACAACCTGTCATAAAAATATCCCAATAAAAGAAACAGGAGACAGCAACACAAATAATAATTCTTACTTTAAGATTCAGAGGTTTATTTCATGAGCAATTTGGAACATGGACAGAAGTCATAACACAACTTCAGTAACCCATTGCAATGAAGTCCACTGACATAGCTCAGTCCAGCAAGGAGTAGCTATGGCCAGGGGCCCTGAACTCATCCCAAGATATTCTTTTTATACTTTTCTGCACACATTTCACAACTTACTTCTGTTCTGCCCCAGCTTCAGATTCCCAGAGAATGTGACACACACCAAGCTTCGCAAACACTGTTTAATTCCAAACAAATTCCTTTCAAGAATGCAGGCTTCCCATGCAAAGGGTCCTTATCAAAGTTATTAAGAACAAAGTCCAGCAAAGGTTGGCAACCAGCCCAGAAAACCAGATATGAGAAGTCACTCGCTCTCCAAGATGCTCTGTAGTAATGAAACGTTGTTTCTAGGAAGAAAGCACTAGCTGCATGCGACTTAAATAGGCTAAGGGAGTGGCCAATTATCCTCAAGCCCTATTCTCAAGTAGACCTCCTCCTCCTGAGTAGCTACTCCTGCCTTTTGGCAGCCCTGCGTCCCCGAGCATTGAGGAGAGGCTCCTCCACTTCGCTCTCTCCACTGGAAGGAGCCTCTGGAGGTTCTGAAGGCCCTGGCTGAGTCTCTGCCTCTGGCATCACATCCTCTTTGGCCTCCTCACTGTCTGACGTGAGCCCTGGCTGCGCAGGCTGCTGGTGCTACACCACACCAGCCTCATCATCAGGATCAGCCATGATCCGCGCAGTCTGCTGGTGGGCCACAACAACTTCCTTGTTCTTTCTTTCTTTCTTACTGACAGACAGTCTCCACATATACCCGTGTACATCTCAAACCTCTATCCTTTGGCTATTTCCAGTTCCCTATTTCTTGCAGTTTGGTCTTTCTATGTCCAAATATATTTCAAAACTGCGTACTTTGCAAATTCACATTTCACAGCAACGGTTCAGCAGGATTACAAATAGTTCTGATACACTTTGAAACCTTTCTATCTAAAACTTTGGTTCACGTAGCTTTTTTAGGGCCTGCTTTTTCCACTTAGGCCTTATTGATTCTAATAGATAATAGGCTATATTTCCATTTCCCATGGACCTTACTTGCCACAGTTGTTCAGGGAATCGCTGCAGTTGTTAAATTAGTAACGCCATTGTTAAGCGAATTTGGCTTTCCCATTGACGTGGCTTCTCAGAAGGTCACAAAAGGGGGTCATGTGACCCCAGAACCCTGAAACTGTCATCAGTGTGAGCCAGCTGTCAAGCATCCATATGTAAATCATGTGACCATGGGGATGCTGCAACAGTCAGAAGTGTGAAACATGGTCATAAAAGCCACTTTTTTCCAGTGCCATTGTAACCTCGAACCAGTGGTGAAATCTAAAATTTGTTACTACCGGTTCTGTGGGCATGGCTTGGTGGAGGGGGGTTATGGCCAATTTTTTTTTTTACTTTTAAAACCATTTTTTCTACAACCTCTTTGGTGAAGAGGTTGTAAAAAAATGCTTTCAAAAGGCTCTGGCGATCCCAGCTGACTTGCCTGATTGTCAGAGGCTTTTTAAAAAAATCTCTGCCGATCAGGAAACTCAGCTTGGATCGTCAGAGGCATTTAAAAGAAAAAAACCCATTTAGAAGTAAAAAAAAAAGCCTCTGATGATTGTGTGGCTCAGCTGGGGCAGGGATTTTTTTCTACAGGTTCTCCGAACCACCTGTCTCCATCGCTACCGGATCAAGCGATCCGGTCCGAACCGGAAGCATTTCACCTCTGCTTTGAACCTTCACTAAATGAATTGCTGTACTTGTACTTGTACTTGTACTTGTATTTCAGTCAAGAAGGGATGTGCTTTAGATGTTGGTTTAGGTCAGGGAAGACTGAGATTCAAATCCATTTTCAGAGATGGGAGGTCACTGGGTGACTTTGTTCCAAGGGCTTATTTCAGTCCTCCCTACATTGCTCCCTTGTTGACTGTATTATAATGGTGGAAAAACCTCATTCAGTTGATCATGTGAACACTATCACTCTTTCTTCACTAGATGGCTCTGGAATTAGGCATATCTGAGAGAAGTGAAGAGGTTTTTTTGAGTCAGTTCTGCTTTTAAAGGACACAATAAGGTTTTTGTGTCGCTTTTAGACTTTTTAGTCCGTCTTTAACAGGCTGCAAATGTTCAAGACTTGCAATAGAACCCTGAAATAAACTTCCATGCTGGGCTACATATGGTGATTTTCTCATAAAAAGGTCAAGTGTTTGAACACCATTTAAAAAAAAAACACGATTGCTACGATGACAAATTTCACAGGCACACGTTTATTTAAATGCTGGCATTCTTTTTCTTTGTCATCTGCCTATGCACAGTAGACAACTACCAAATTAAACTGTTAGAAAAGCATAAAGTGGGTCTAATGATGATTAGATTCAATGATTTCTTTGCTAAAAGCTTTAGAAAACTTGTCACTAAGGGAAAAACTACTTTTTTTTTCCTGGCCATGTTTGTTATGGGTTATCTGCTTGCAGAATTGGTTTGTTACGGCAATTAAAAACAACACCATATGCAGGGGCCACATTTTTCATATCTTTCCCAATGAATAGTAATACCCCATTTTACAATTTCAGTTTTAAAGGCATAAAACATGTCAGACAAATTGACCTGCATTTTGTGACATATTCTGGAAGTGGAGACACATTCTTAGCTATCTTAGGGACTCGAGTTAGACCTGCAAACTCACCTAGGCTGAAGAGCTATTTTCATCTCTAGAAATTCCAGTACCACATTCCGAATTTCCAAACACAGATATTCAAAATGTTCAAAAGCTAGTTTGAATGCAGGTGGAAAGGAGAAATGGGATCATAATGTATTTTCAGGCACAGGTAGTCCTTGACATATGACCACAATTGAAACCCAGATTTCTATTGCTAAGCAAGACATTTGTTAAGTGAATTTGCGCCATTTTATGACCTTTCTTGCCACAGTTCAGTGAATCACTGCTGCTATGTTGGTAACAAAGTTGTTAATTGAATCTGGCTTCCTTGGCTTTGCTTGTCAGAAGTTTGCAAAAGGTGATCACATGACCCTTCAGTTGTCATAAATATGAATCATTATTATATCATTATAAATATCACCAAGCATTTGAATTTTGATCACATGACCATGAGGATGCTGCAATGATCATAAGTGTGAAAAATGATCCTAAGTCACTAAGTCCTAAATCCTAGGTTTTTCAGTGCCGTTGTAATTTTGAACTGTCAGTAAACGAATGGTTGTAAGTTGAGGAGTACCTCTACATCCAGCAGTGTTGTGAGAAGCAAAGAGAGGCACAATGGTAAAAGAATTACGATGTTTCATGTACACAACAAAGGGGTGGGGCTTGTATTCCAATGGAGCACATTGCTTTTATCGTTTTGATGAAGGCAACAAGATCCTACAGATGCCCGAAATGTCACCTAAAATAAATATATAAGCAACCACAGTCACCCTTTATTGTAACAATTACCTTTTTTGCATCAGAGACAAATCCTTTTTTTTTTCTGCAATTAGGAAAGGATGCACTCTGCATATATTCTTAGTTGTGAATTAGGTTCAATTTCCTTGAATTTACTGGAGAAGGAAAAGAGGGGGAAAGGACAAATGGAATCATTAACCTGGTTTTCGAAGCAGCGTACAATTTGGTCACGAAATACAGAATTGCATATGGAAGAGTACAAGGTGCATATTTCATTGAATGAAAACATGATCAGTTAATTTGGCTGCCAGTCCTATTTATGGCGACATTCAAATGTATCATTGCTCTAAACATTTATGACTCACAGCACATTTTTGTAGGGCAGGCCGACAGGTAATGTAGACACAAGGAGACAAGTGGGGTTCATTTCTTCATTTGAAACCTAATTTTCTTCAGCCATGTTATTTATAGAACAGAACATATAGAATATAATATTCTTTATTGGCCAAGTGTGGTTGGACACACAAATAATTTGTCTCCAGTCTCAGTGTATATACAAACAATAAAGTGATAAATCATAAGATAACAATAGGAGAATAGGAAAAATGACAAGGATAATAGCAATATGAAGGCTATTAGCTGAGCACACATTGATATAGATCGGGGTGGGCAATTAATTTTTCCAAGGGGCAACATGAGAAACTGGGGCTATTCTGGAGGGCTGAACCTCTGTAACATGATTTGATGCCCTCAAACTCTGTCACCCACTGGTGAAATGTAAAATTTGTTAATACTGGTTCTGTGGGCAAGGCTTGGTGGTAGTGGTGATAATATGACTGAGTGGGCGTGGCCAACTTTTTCTTTTTTTTACTTTTAAAACCATTTTTTCTACAACCTCTTTGGCTGAAGAGGTTGTAAAAAAATGCTTTTAAAGCCTC
>JANHZT010005740.1:532683-550120 GCA_032468215.1 Stegonotus admiraltiensis | reverse complement strand
CAATAAGCTGACTTTGTATAAATATACAGAAGTATGAAGGCTATTGCTTAATGCATTGTAAGCCACCTTGAGTCTCCAGAGAAGGGCAGCATATAAATCAAAGCAAATAAAATAAAATAAAATAAAATAGATGTTTCTAAATGGTTCTTACAGCTTAAAGAAAACCCTACATCAGCTGAATTATATGACTGATGTTTAAAAATATGCTCATTTTTAGTTCTTCAGATTGAGCTGAATAAAATATCCTGAGTTAAGCCAGACCTCTTTGGACAGATTCTGTACTTCCAAGGAGTGAAATAAGAGAATCCTGGTAAAATGACTGGAATTAAATCATTCTGAGCAATTTGCTCCTCTCTCTGCAGGTCCCCAAATAATGTTTTGATTTTGTTTCTTCAAGAAGGAGAGGAGAGATGGAGAGTGAAGAGGAATGGAATTGAGCTGACTTAATTGAATTGAATGACTAACAAATGTATCTTCTAAAGGCAGGAAATAGTTCATGTCATGTTCCAGATGCAGTGCTTTTGGATTACTTGGCTATATTTATTACTGAGATGCTTTATGAAACTGGTCAAAAAGACCTTTACCTTAAATATGAATACATATATATACCAGTGGTGGGTTGCTACTGGTTTGCCCCAGTTCGGGTGAACCAGTAGCAGTGGTGGCGGGAGGCTCCACCCACCCACCCAGATGCCATCAAATATGCTCTGCACATGCGCGCGAGCAAACCAGTAGCAAAGGTAAGTGAAACCCACCACTGATATATACAGATAGACACATATACACACAGATTCCACCCGTCCGTCTATCTGTTTGTCTGCCTGTCTGTCTTTTTTCTCTCTCTCACACACGCACACATTTATTGCAAAATTATATTGAAAAACAAGCAGAACTATCAGGTTGTTATCTGATATTTTTAAATGTTGATATCTATTTTATGAAAACTAATCATAGATAATGCCAGGGTTCATTCTGTCTTTTTCCTTTACTGTTTTAAAGCCTGACAAGAAAATTATTTTTGTTTTCTGCTAGGAGTTATTCTGTAAAAATCAGCAGGATAATTTTCTTGCATTCATAGATTATACTTTAATTTAGGGAGGGTCTCCCCCACCCCCAGTTCCACAGACTGTACGAAAATTGGTTGGAGATTAAAAGACAGAGGGATCTCTTAAGCTGAAAAAAATACTTCAATTCTTGAACATAAAAACTGTTTCTTTTTAACTCCTTCAAATCCCTAAATATTAATAAAAGTCTTATCTAAAAGAGATGCAAGGGTGAGTGCAGCCCAAAACACATGATTGCTCATCCTTGATGTAGAAGATATGGGAAAAAGACAGCTGATCAGAACTGTCAATCAAACAAGGGTTGATCAGTAGCCACACTGTCTTATTAAAAAGATATATTATTCTGTTGTCTGAAGACCAGCAAATAACGCTGTATAGTTTTTCTCAGAAGAACATCGGGAATGAAAAGAGAATTCCCTTGAAATCTCTTGTTTGAAAATGAAGGCTACGTGGAAAATATCAAACCAGTCTTTTGGACTGTTTCATTTCAAAATATGTAGAATGAAGATGAAAATCTTATAAAGTGGTTTTCTTTATCTCTCTTACTGCTTGTTATAAAAAGTTGGCAAAAGTTGGACTGCTGGCAGCTTAAGACTCATATTATAGCTTCCTTCAAATTACATGTCCTTCAATGTGTTTTTGAGAGTAATATCTCAACATGTGACATCATATTGCTCCAAAGATTTGTTGTTGTCGTTGTTGTTAGTTGCAAAGTCATGTCCGACACATGATGACACCATGGATAACATTCTTCCAGGCCTTCCTGTCCTCTACCATCCTCTGGAGTCCATTTAAGCTCACGCCTACTGCTTCAGTGACTCCATCCAGCCACCTCGTTCTCTCTCATTCCCTTCTTCTTTTGCCCTCAATCTTTACCAGCATTAAGCTCTTCTCCAGTGAGTCCTTACTCCACAGAATCTGCACATGTCACTTCCTTGAAAGCAACATGATGTCACATTATTCCAAGACATTCTGGAACATTCCACTGGGAAAAAAACATCAAAACAGCCTTCTGTCACACTGAGTACCATGGAATATCTTAAACTACTTTGAGAGTTAGAAGCAAAATAAAATCCCTTGGGTATACTCTAAGTGTTTATAAATAGTCATCAAGTTCCTGAATAAATTAGAAATCCAACCTTCACTTTCAGAGTAAGAAAAAGTTGCAAAAATTAGGACGCTAGACTTATTGCCAAGTTTTTTTTGTTTTGAATAGGTGAACCTGAATTTCGATACATGGCAGGGGCTCATGGGAATGAGGTGCTTGGGCGTGAGCTACTGCTTTTGTTAATGCAGTTTATGTGCCAAGAATACCTTGCTGGGAATCGGCGCATTAAGCATCTCATTGAGAATACTAGAATTCATCTTCTTCCTGCAATCAATCCAGATGGATATGAGAAGGCCTATGAAGGGGTAATGTGTTAAACCATCAGTACAAATGCTGTTTTCAAATGTAATAAAGTAGAGCTCAACTTTTAGTGGCTACATGAAAAATCACGTGTACAGGTAGTCCTCAAATTACAAACAAAATTAAGCCCAAAAGTATGTTGCTAAGTGAGAAATTTGTTAAGGGAGTTTTGCCCCAATTCATGACTTTCATCACCACATTTGTTAAGTGAATCACTGCAGTTCTTAGATAGGTAACACTGATTTCTCCATTGACTTTGCTTGTCAGAAGGTTGCAAAAGGGGATAACGTGTCTGCAACTGTCATAAATGTGAGTCAGTTGTCAAGTATCCAAATGTAAATCATGTGACCCTGGGGATGCTGTAATGGTCATAAGTGTGAAAAATGGTCATAAGTCACTTTTTTCACTGCCATTGTAACTCCAAACAGTCATTAGATGAACTGTTGTAAATCGAGGACCACCTATAATTTGGAGGTGTGATGGGACAGCAATATAGAAGTGGTTTCTTCTATATTACTATCTTCTTACACATAGTTCTTGACTTATAAGAACTATGTGGTCTCACAACTGATCTAAGCAAGACAGCTGTTTTGCCCCATTTTACAATCCTTCTACCCAGAGTTGTTAAATGAATCACTGCAGTTGTTAAATTAATAACACAATTATTAAATGAATCTGGTTTCCCCATTGACTTTGTTTGTCAGAAGGTCACAAAAGTGCATCACATGACCCCAGGGTATTGCAACTGTCATACACATGATTCAGTTGCCAAAATCCTGAATTTTGATCATATGACCATGGAGATGCTGCACTGGTCATAAGTGTAAAAAAGGTCATAAGTCACTTTTTTCATTGCTGTGTAACTTTGAATGGTCAGTAAATGAACTGTTGTAAGTCAAGAACTACCTGTATTGTCTTCCCAATCTAGTTTACAGAACAATATTTTCTGGTAGTATTAATACATTTTTTTTCATGATCTGTTAGGTGCCTGACCACAGCTCACTTTATGGTAAAGGGGTATTTCTTTTTTCTTTTTAATTGCAAAATGTAAATTGTAAGATATCACTGCAGTTTTCATGCGCTTCCATCTTAAAATAGTCTGACATTTTGCTGTCCGTGTTTTAGAAACCACAACAAATTAGAGCCACATCTTTTACCCGAGGCTTGCTTTAATTTGGATATAACTGAAAATGAGATGCTTTTTTATGTTTACTTCATTCCCTAAAGTAATCACTATAGGCATTATCTGCTGCCAAATGTTGATTTCAAATTGCTGGCTTTGTTATTTTGAAATAACGTATATATTCCAAGATTCTACTTTCAAAATAGGAAAGGTTTGAACCTTTAAGAGATTTTTGTGGCAGCTCTTTTGGGATATTATTTGATTAGTCTTTCATTTCTTCCAGTAATTCACTTAACTTGACGGCTTGGTCAAACATTTCTTCAGTGGCAAAAATGCCTAGGTAGCATATTGTACAATTAAAGGAAAAAAGGAATGTCAGAAGAAGCAATGACAAAGGCTTTCTTAGACAACCCTTTGCTGTTAAACTGGACATAAAAAGCAATGCTTTTTAAAAAAAAACCAGATATGCTGATTTTTTTCTTCTTCTTCTAAAGACAGTATTTTATAGGAATATTATTGTGGTCCTGATTTTGTTTTAATCCACAAGTTCTCAATCATAATATTTATTACCAATAGCATTTAGCATTTAGGCTTATATAGTGCCCCATAGCCCTTTACTGTACTCTCTGGGTGGTTTACCATGTAGAAGCATTATTTGCATATTGCCCCCAACAATTTGGATTCTCATTTTACCAACCTTGGAAGGATGGAAGTTAACAGCTGAATCAACTGTGAGCACCATCAGGATCAAACTCCAGGCTGCGGGCAGAATTACCTGCAGTACTGCACTGTAACCATTGCGCTATCAGATTATTACATTCAATACTAGAGAGAAATGTGTTTATAAACACAATAAAACATGTGTAAAATGTTTTCCTCCCACACTAACCTAGTCCTGTGATAGTCTGAAGAAATGGAACCTGTGTGATAGTTGTGGGGAGGATGAGACATAGAAAGAGCCTATCTTATAAATGACAACTTAGTCTAAGTGGCATCTCAAATACTTCAAGAGATTATGCCTTAATAATTCAGTACAAATGAGGAATTTATTCTAGGAATTTCCAAGATATTGTATTTACTGTAGAATAACATTAAAAAACATCTTACTGAAGTCTATATAATTTTTGCTGCCTTGATCTTATGTAGCTATGCTGGGCTTTATGAACTATTACACTGAAGAAAATATGTGTAGAATTGTCCTGCATTTGAAAATAAGAGGATAGAATTCCTTAACTAGAATAGAGAATCTTTGGATCTTCAAGTGTGGATAAACCACATCTCCCAGAACTCCAGCTAATAGGACCTAGTGGTACTAGAAGTTAAATCCATTGCATCTTAGGTCCAGGATATTTGTTGGACCATCTGCAACCAGCAACAGCTCCCCATCGCCTGGTGCACGCTCACAGGGAGGGTCTACTCAGGGTGCCGTCGGCTAGACAGTGTTGGCTGGCGACCCCCAGAGGCAGAGCTTTCTCTGTGGGCGCTCCCACCCTCTGGAACCAACTTCCTGTGGAGCTCCGGCTATCCCATGACCTCCACACCTTCCACCGTGATTTAAAGACATGGTTGTTCAAACTGCCCAGCCTGGACTGGGGTTTTTTAATATTTTAACGTGGTTTTATTCAGATTTTTATTGTTGTGAGCTGCCCTGAGTCTTATGGAGATAGGGTGGCATATAAATAAAATAAAATAAAATAAATAAATAAATCTGGGAAGCCACAGCTTCCCCATTCTATGTGTGTGTGTGCACATTATGTGTAAAATCTTCTTCAAGCTAACTTGATTTTTTTTGTGAACATGCTTTGTAATTTCTTGGCAATGATGCAAAAGGAGCTTTCCCCTTGCCTTCTTTCAGAATATTATTCAACTTCCTAGTGAAGCCTATGGCCTTGGAATGTCCTATGGGTCTCTCATCTAAATTCAAACCATGTTCAACACTGCTTAGTATTTTAAGATTGGCCAAGGTTAGCTAGATGCTACCCCATTTCTTGCTCCCTTTCTATTAAGTTATTAGTATTTCTAACTAAAATAATGTTGACAGAATCCTAACATCACATTTCTGGGAATCAATTATGCAGAAATTCAGTTGTGGCTGCCTCCAGTTACAATTACTATTCAATGCTGGGTTTTGGGGGTTTTTTATTTACAAAGTGGCATTTTATGTTTTGACAGAATTCACATTCTTTGCTGCAGATTTAATGATATACAAACCAGGACATTTGTAATAGCACAGAAAAGAAAAGAAGGGATCATTATATTCAAAAGTGTACTAAGAAAGAAGTCCAACAAAATGTCAAAGTGTTGGGGATAAGGGGATAAATGTGAATTAAATGAGTCATCCTTGTATCCTATTGAAATGAGGATTTAAGTTAGACATGCTGTCCAATTGTTCACATTATAATGTGGAGAAAAACAAAGAATGGGATACAAAAGAATGTGGTATTTTAGTCAATCCATTTTCAAAACTAGAATGGCTTATTTTACCATGCACATAGGGGATTAGTTTTATTACTATAAGAAAAGTAAGCAGAGTTGTCATTATATTCCTGCAATAATTGCAGTTATAAAATAAGCCAAATGATCTGATCATTGCATTATAGGGTTCTGAATTAGGAGGCTGGTCTTTAGGACGATGGACTCAGGAAGGCATTGATATCAACAATAACTTTCCCGATTTAAATACACTTCTCTGGGAATCTGAAGATCGGAGAAGACTTCTGAGAAAGGTCCCAAATCATCAAATTCCGATTCCAGAATGGTATCTGTCTGAAAATGCTACAGTAAGTAGAAATTTTACAAAGAAAAATGTCAAGTGATTTGAAGTAGTTGAAAATTATCTGTTCTTTTCACTACAAAACATCACAGCATATTCCAGTATGTTTAATTTATAATTTTACAATTTAATATTATGCAAGTAAGGCTGTTGACCTTTCTATAATCTACTTCTAAGGTTGTAATCTAAAATACAGATTTCAAGTACTTTATAATGTATAATTTAGCATGCTCTGGGGATTTTTTTTAACCCAAATAATTCTGATAACTTTGGGCTAAAATTTTTCCAATGGGAGAAGAACCAGAGGTTGCCAGAATGATTTTTTTTTTTAAAAAAAGTCAAATGGTGACTGCAGCAGAATTTGAAGCTGTACCTTCTTTTATGTGCTGCATCCTGACTTTTCTGACCCTACAAGAACTTTCTGACCCCTGAAGAACTTTTCAAAATATAATCTCCAATAATGCTAATGGCAATGCCACACTAACTCGTGTAAATTATTACAGTATATGCTGCCCTGAGTCTTCGGAGAGGGGCGGCATATAAATTGAATACATAAATAAATAATAAATTATTAATGGAAGATGTAGCATAGTTACATTGTTTGTCCTTGTCCTATATCATCTCCAAACATTGTTTCTTGTAACTATTACCTCCTAAAAGAGGGATTTTTAAACAGCTTGTATTATTGTTAATAAAGAATCAGTGTGGTCCAGGTTTAGTGGAAGAAAATGAACATAGCCATAACAGATTTGGGAAATGGTTAGTTTGAAGCAGGGTTCCTTCCAAATCTGAAATGAAACCTTCACCAAATCCCTTTAGCGACTCCTTATTTTTCTTCATCAGCAAATTATATGTATTTATTTCCAAAGTGATCTGGAAATCATACATTTTACAATCTGTTTCTGATTTTGATCCTGCTGGAACATTTATGGTCATTTTTAGCAAGGATTGCTAAAACTTCCTTTTACATTCCTTTTATCATGACTTCAATTCCCTTTGATATTTTTCTTGCATTTGTTGACTGTTCCAGACTCCACAATCAAAACAATGTGAATGCACAAGTGTTGCCTTTGGATTATAAACTTGCAATTGTGTCCACATATTCAGAGAGTCTCTTGAAAAGCTAGCTTAGAATTCTCGTACACTTTTTCTTTCATAGGTAGCAGTGGAAACACGAGCTGTGATAGCCTGGATGGAAAAGAACCCTTTTGTGCTTGGAGGGAATTTACAAGGAGGAGAGCTTGTAGTTGCCTATCCGTATGATATGGTCCGTTCAGTCTGGAAGACTCAGGAGCACACACCTACTCCAGATGACCACGTCTTTCGATGGCTGGCCTATTCATATGCCTCTACTCACCGACTAATGACGGATGCTCGGCGAAGAGTATGTCATACAGAGGATTTCCAGAAGGAAGATGGAACAGTAAATGGAGCTTCCTGGCATACTGTAGCAGGAAGTAAGTGGTAGTTCAAAAATAAAAATTTAACAACTTGTCAAACATATGTCAAATATATAAATAGGTTAGGAGCTGTGGTGGGCAAGTAGTTAGAATGCAGTATATCAAGCTAACTTTTCCCGCTGCCAGGAGTTCAATCCTGATCAACTCAAAGTTGACTAAGCCTTCCATCTTTCCAAGGTTGGTGAAATGAGGACCCAGGTTGTTGGGAAATATGCTGAATCTGTAAACTGCTTAGAGAGTGCTATAAAGCAATATGAAGTGGTATTTAAGTCTAAGTACTATTGCTATTTATTCTTTTGCTTTCTTGTCCTAACTGTACTTTAAATGGCGGTCATCCGCTAAACAGAAGGAAAGCAAAACTTTGTAATTATGTCCTAATAAAAATCTGAGTTTTGAAAGATGTTCCTTGGCTAAAGGCAGAATTTTCCTTTGGCTTTCCACATCCATATTTTTATGGAATAGAGGATTTAAATGATACCTGGTTTATATAAATAGAATAAGCAGCTCAGTTCAAACAATATTTAATATGCATCTAAAGAAAGGAAAAGGAGATAACCCATTTAGTTACTGCAATAAACAAAAATATATGTGAATAAAAGAATTGCAAGAGCAATGATAGGCATATCCAATCTACTCGATGCAATTCTATAAATATCTGAAAGACTCGCTGATGAGTTTGCATCATACTACTCCTCTAACTTTCCAAAATTGTCTCTATAAACTCAGCTTATCATTTTTCTGGCCACAATTCTAAACTGGATTGCAATATTTAAATTCTACAAATATTTCTGCTGACCACATTGGACCCAGAAACAAAGATGGAAAAACTTAATACAATCATTAATTAGAAACACAAAAAATTTCAAAGAGCATAACATAGAGCATACATTCCTAACCCATAGACATCATGCATAATTAGAATCAGAAGAGCTCTACAAATCAACCAATACAATTATAATTAGCTAGAAAAGAATGTTGAATTCTCAGTGGGGTTGCTGTAAGAGGAACAATATAGGAATGTGTTGGCTGATTCCAGCTCTTCTTTATCACATAGGCATGGTTATCAAGCACGGAATTTGACTAAATCTACTTGCGACCAAAGGTGGTGGGAAGGTCTTAGTAAAAGTCTTGTCCAAAATGTGTGTAAACAAATAAATTAATTTCAAGTTAAAAGGTATTCTGTAGCAGTATGCCTTTTCAACCTAACTCCCAGACTTCAATACCAAGGCACTTGTGCTGAATATCTTTATGGCAGTCCTTGACCGGCTGCTTAATCAATTCCTTAGCTTTATGGAATTCATTATTGCCACAAGTTCTAGCTAAAGAACAGAGGTTTTCTTAGTAAACTGGATGCTATTATGTAGAAGTAGTGGGCTCAGACCAAAGAGGGAAATTACCCTATTAGACAAATTTGACAAAATAGTTAAAAGATACAAAGCTAAAGCTTCCACATCAGTTACTCTATGGCATGATTATACATGTGATGTTGCATTTGAGAAACAGCTTCAAAAATTGGATTGAATTTCCCCTTTTGTAGAAAGTTATAGTTCTTGTAAATAAATGCTGGAACACAGAGGAGTTGAATGGTGGCTTTCGTGTGAAATACCTTGGTGGCAAAAATAAATATTGGCCTACTTTTGCCCAATAAAAGCTAAGAATAGCTTCTTTGAGCATTCTTAGCTGCATATTTAGAATATGCCTCGACAAATAACATATTTTTAAAACAGCTTTTAATATTTAAAAAGCTTCCTTTTGTTCTTGGAGGGAATTTACAGGGAGGGGAGCTTGTAGTTGCTTATCCCTATGATACCATCCAATCAGTCTGGAAGACACAGGACAATGTTAATCTACCATTGACCCTAAAGTCCCAAATGATTCTGGTAACTTTGAGCATTCTCTATCAGCTTCATCCAGGACATCATATCTAGATATTGCTTATTTAAATGCCATCTATATAATTTGTGCAGAAATATTCTTACCATAGGGGGCGCGATAGCTCAGTGGTTAAAGATGCTGAGCTTGTCAGGGGGAGAGCTGACAGCCCAGGTTCAAGACCCGATGGGTTAGATCTTATTACTCGCCCCGCTTCTGCCCATCTAGCAGTTTGAAAGCATGCAATGCAAGTAGATTAATAGGCATTACTTCGGTGGAAAGGTAAACAGCATTACGTGCACCTTTGGCATATAACCATGCTGGTCACATGATCACAAAAATGTCTTTAGACAATGCTGGCTCCCTTGGCTAAGAAATGGAGATGAGCCCTAGAGTTGGACACAACTGACAAAGAAACTTTTATCTTTACTGTACTTATCATGCTTGAGGCCAATGCTATTTTTTTGTAGTTGTCTGTGGAGAGGGGGCACAATTAAAGGGTAAATTATAACAGGTGCCTAATGACGTAATTATAGAAATGACATCACTTATACATGACATCATTGTTTTTTTTAGAAAATGATATCACATACATGCCATTAATTTGACAGTGGGTTCTTCTGGATTCCACTGGTATGCTAAATTCCTATTTTACAAAGATATCACACAATACATTTAAAAAAGAATCAGGTAGGACTAGGTAGCTAAGTATGTGTAACATACACCAAGGACAAGGTGGTCTATTCACTTTCTCACAACATTATTAGATTAGAACAATCAAGAACAGCTGCATTTACATTAATGAATAGCTAACATTTACATTTGATCTTCTCATGTGGCGGGTACATATATAGTCTGAGTAATATTTAGAAAGAAAGGATTAATGCACTATAATTCTGAAAATATCGTAGATTTTTTTGGACCGAAGTTAAGATGCCATATGGAGGAGAATAATATTTAAGTGAGGAAAGGGAAGTAAATTCATTAATGAGGTTTTACTGCATTAAGGAAGGAAGTACAGTATTTAAGTGATTTAAGGATTTGGGGCTTGATGTGGCAAAATATTTTGCCTATGATTGAGTTTTGTGAAGTTGGTAAAGATCCGATTACTGTAGTATTCTGTCTTAGGAAGCAAAAAGTTTTGGGCCATCTCTGTAGAACAGGAATGGAAAAAAGTCCTCCTTTTTTGCCTTCAGTTTAAAGATGTCCACCCTTGTATATTTGTAACAGAGCCACAGTCAATATCTCTAGTTCAGTCAAACCTATTTATCCAACCTAACAACAAAAGAGACTTTATTTAATTATTTTATTCTGATCATCTGGGAAGACTCTTAGGGATATATTACTTTCAATTCTATTTCTGTATATTGTCTAATCAAATGACACTTTAGAAGTGCTCAGACTCTGTCTTGACTCAGTCTGGTCTAGATAGAGATCGATAAACTGAAAATGAATCCTGGTGGCAATTCATAGACCAGGGTAATTGTTTCAGATGACCTTGCATTTTCTTTATAGAAATAGGTGTGCAACTTAGAGTGCTTCTTAATCTACCATTGACCTTAGAGACTCAATTGATACTGGTAACTTTGAGCATTCTCTATCAGCTTCAGCCAGGATATCAGCAAGAATATTTGCTATATGGAAAACAATTTTGCTCTAGG
Source organism: Stegonotus admiraltiensis (assembly GCA_032468215.1). NCBI lineage: Eukaryota > Metazoa > Chordata > Lepidosauria > Squamata > Colubridae > Stegonotus > Stegonotus admiraltiensis. The sequence continues at coordinate 538,759 of JANHZT010005740.1, read as the reverse complement.
AACAACCTGTTTGGCTCACTGTAATTAACATATTTGAGGTTGGCCCAGAATAGTGTAATTTTTCAAATTCTGCAGAAATTTAAAATTGGAATTTGATTTCAATTTACCATAGATGAAACTATCATGTCAATTCTTAAGGAACTTTATTGACTCTCTGACCTCTACTAATTCCCTTAATGTAAGAGTGAGATTTACAGTACTTATTTTCACCTGTAAAAATTTAAATGGCATGAGGTCCAATTATATAAAGGAACACCTTTTCCTATCCTGTCCTCTCTCTGCAATACATCTTCTAGGAATTTATATGTAAGCTCATTGCAAGAAGTGTATTATGCCTTATTGTGGTGGTGCCTTGACTTTGAATGACTTTGCAATTTTTTTATTGGCATAAATTTGTATCTATTAGCATCACATTAAAATGCTCCCTTCAACAGAGCCCTTTAAAATTTCAAATATGTTTTTCCCACCCTTTTGCTTAACTGACTGTTTTGTCAATTTTACTATGGTCAATCTCTGAAAATACTGGCATTTATAAAAACCATCATCAAAATCTTTCTTTAAATTTTATTTCCTGTGAATTTCGGTAACATTAATTTGAGATGAAATGTACATTTGCCCAACCATTTTGTTATTTCCTGTTATTGTTGAAGACTTTTGGTAAGCAGATTATCTATAAGCTAAAAGCTGTGTTATGTTTGCCATGGATCACATAATATTGCCTTACTATGATGATCCCATAATCTAAACGACATTTTTCATTTTACTTCTGTATTATACTCTCAAGTTATTTTTAATTATCTCTATTGAATTTCTATAAGTCTTGTATCTTTATGCAATGTGAATTTCAAAATACTGATTATTCTTTATTATTCTTATTCTTTCTATGTGTTCTGAAATTCAGCTGTTCTGAATTTCTATATTTCATATATTTCTACTCATTCTGGTCTACTGTAAGCCCAGAACCAAGAACTTAGGTTGGATTGATGATGATGAAATAAATAATCCTTCATCATAATTTTTAATGAACTAAGTTTCATAATTACCTTTTGACTTTGCTTTTGCTTTGGTCACACAATCCAAACTGCAATAAGGGAGTTAATCTTCAATATGAAGATTAAATAAAAATTACAAATGTTGATTTAGATCTCCAGTTTAAATTTCCATAGGTAGTAGGACCTTATTGTAGGTCTTAGAAATATAAACTTTTTCTTTAACATTTTAAAAGAGAACATGGATAAGCAGATACAATGACTCTGTGCTTTATGTGATATTTCAAGATATTTTAAGAAACTGCTTAAAATTTAGAATATAATTCACTTTTTACAAAATATTAATTTCAAATCTGCAAACCTTTGGCATTTAACTGAAAAGGGAAAAGATTTTAGCTGAGCTGCATCAGTCATTGCTCTCACATTTTAATCATTTAATCAGCCCCCAAATTAACATCTATGTTATATAATCCACCCCCAGAGTACATACTTTAGGGCTCATTAAGTACCTGAATATTCCTGTATGCTAATGTAATTTTTTTTTGCTCATAATATACTTGCATTATTTTTATTATTATAAAATAAACGAATCCTAAGAATTGTTAAAATGCATAGATGGGAGGGAAGAAAGTGGGGAGACCAGTGAAAGATTTCAGCAAAGAAAGATCATTATCAAAACTTTGTGCAGGGATCTTCAACATCCAGGGCTGAAAAATGAGGAGCAAAAATTTCTTACTGCCTAAGGGTGCCAGAAAGAGACACGAGATTTAAATCCTGGAGCTGATATATAATTATAGCTAGAGTCCTAGCTGGACACCCAGGTAGGCATCAAGCCAGAAATCAGGAGGCCTTGAATTGCACTCTTCCTTTAGGCACAAAGTCAGATGGGTGAACTCTTTCTCAGCCCCAAGAAGAAGGCAATGGCAAATACTTCTGAACTCTTACCAAAAAAACTTCAGAGTCTAGTCCAAGCACTTTCCAGGAGTTAAAAGCTGGTTCAGTGGCATGCATACATGCACAGAGAGATTCTTAGCTGACCATCATTGAAATGGTTTCTTTTGTGTTTGCAATACAAGCAACTTATCTGAGCTTTGTCCATTGCTAGCATTCTTAGAAATAGATTTATTGCCATATCCATAATGAAGATTGTATAATTGGAAAGCAATAAATGGATCTATTTTTTTTTCTAAATGCAAATGTGATACTCTGTTGGTCAAGCAGCCACTCACAAAGTGATTTTAATGAAGTGTTAGAATGCCACCACATCAGCCATATAGTTATAAAAGTGATAAAAGGACTTGTTCATGACCCAAAATATCAGAGGCAGAATCTGCAGATGGGCCTCTCAATTTGGCCACCTTGGAGGGTCCTACAATGAACACTGATTGATTGATTCATTGATTCATTGAAGGATTGATATTTTTCACCTAGTTCTAAACTTATTTTGCTAAAAAGGATCATTTTATAACAATGAGGTTAGGAATGTCCACATGGATTTGTAAATGGTAAAGGCTACTCTGAAGTATTTTGGTTTAATTTAAACAAGGGCTATAGAAGAAATGAATAGTGGATGATCTAGAGAGTCTTAAACTACAACCAGTCATACCAAGTCTGCTGACACTGTGGATTGATTTAAAATAAAATAATTATCACCTTAGAAATTGCGGCTCTCTATTTGTATTTGTGAGATTATCCTGAAGTTATACAAGTATGTCAGCATTGATGGGAATGGATGTAAATTGGAAGCAAAACCTACTGTCTTTTAGAACTGATAATGTTACCTAGTGTTACCTGGAATATCTCTCTTTTCAATCCTTTGTCAACATCCCTTTTCATCACAGAAAGAGGTGATGAAATAAATTACTACCCCGACATCTACATTTCCAAAATATATATTATATTTCAGCAAAAAAGACATCTGAATCCCCAGAGTAGGGTGAAGCAAGAATTCCTACTAAAGGGAAGAGAGACCACCCACAAGCTATAGGGAATTTCAATGTTGCAAATGGAAACATCATTGTAATAATTTGTAGTAAAAACGGTACATACAATCCCAGCTGTGTTCTATAATGGAACACAGCTAATGCTGTATACAATGCTGTATATTTAGTGTATATGTGTGTGTGAGAGAGAGATCTTAGAAAACAAAATAAAAACCCCTTTATGGAGCCATGAAGCACTATCTTTGCAACAAAGAGAAACTATAACAATATACTCTGATTGCTAGTCTTGAAACAATCTGCCGAAGGTCAGAAACAAGGAAACAAGACGTGACAAGAAATTCCATCAATGAGGAATATGATTTCACACAATGTCTGCAGGGTTTCGGTATTACCAATGGAAATATCCCTTTTTCTGCCATATTAAAAACACCACATTTGAAATAAGTGAGTTAAAGCTTCTGAAGCAGAAATTAGCCTGAGAATACACAGTTTCCCAAGTTGATTCTGTCCAGGGCAAAGGCATTGTGTATAAGTGTCCATAATAAAATTAATCCAGATAGCAGTCCAGAAAGTGTGTTCTTCTGCTCTTTAATTAACTTGGACATTGATATGAGTATTATGTGACATTGGCCCTATATTGTTATTCATGAATTTTCATAGACATTGCAGGAGAAAACTGTCTTGGACTTTGGTAGCCAAACCCCAGGAGATGTCTGGTCGCATTTTTTCAGATTAACGAATTGAATTAAAAAGCATGCATTTTTTGTGAGCTCATTCTGATTCATGAATCTTTGCTGTTAGTCATGTCTAGAATCTTAGGGTTAGAACAACTGATTATCAACAGGTACATATAATGAAATATATAGCTACTTTTTCGAGGAAAATAACAGAAGGTTTTAAGGATGAGAAACAATGAAGGGACGGGAGAAATTATCCTTGTCCTTTCTTCAAATCCATCTGGGGAGAGCCAAGTTGAAGTTTAGAAGTTAGGAGAAAAGATTAAGAGTCATCTTTGCTCATAGTCTAAATTCTACATGTCTTGATCAGAGTGTTAGAAAAAGATTTATTACAAATATATGCTTGATGGATAGCTAGCACTCAAAATACATTTTCTGTTGAAAGTGTTGATCCCTGGCTGGATTTCTGTTATTGCTATTTTAAATCTGAGAGCTTGAGAATTTCTTCTTTTTTAAATTTTTCGAATACTGTTCCTCTAATAATAGCAGCTTAGTTAGAGAAACTTTTTTTTGCAGTACTTTTTTAACCAGAATATGATTTGTTGCATTCTCAACCATTAATCTGTAATATACTCTGGTTAAGAAAATACAGTTTTTGAACCTCTGAAGAATGTGGTAGTAAAAAAGAAGTCTGCAGTTTCCTAGATATGTTTTACATTACATTTATACATATTAGTTTTGAACTTGCTTCTAATTTGGCTCCGAATGTGTCCTCATATCTATAACAGCAAGATATTTACATGCCAGATCATAGTCATATTTTTGTGGCCCTAATTCAATCTTCCACTATAAAAATATTAATGCTGATTTCATATTATGTGACTTCCTTTGAGTTAAGTTACTGATATATTTTAAAATACACATATTTTTTAGAAATACCAAATCCATTTATAACTATTAGGATAAATGCTTAATTTTTTTTTTTTAAATGACTCTATTTAGTCTTAGAAGAAATGACAGTTTCTTTTTTTTCTTTTTCTTTTTTTGTTCTCTTCATTGCACTTACAGGCATAAATGATTTTAGCTATCTACATACAAATTGTTTTGAATTGTCTATATACGTTGGCTGTGATAAATACCCTCATGAAAGTGAATTACCAGAAGAATGGGAAAATAATCGGGAGTCACTTATTGTTTTCATGGAACAGGTAAGTACCGGTAGCAAAACAATGTGGCTTGTAAAATTTGGATCTGTTTCCAATGCAATTCATAACAGGAATATGTGAGATCTGTTTATCTCTGGGAGCAGAAATATTTTAGTTTTTAAACAAGTAGACATTTCGGCCTCTGATGTGAATCAGCATGCTTCACCACTACTCACAAATACATAAATATATAAGAGGGAAAATTCTTCCAATAACCAGTTCTGCTAGAGATCAGGGCTGTTGTTTTTTAAATAGCTAATGGATGCCTTATTGTGCATTAAATTAAAAAAAAGTATTTGGATTTGGGCTATGGATAAACACTTCATGTTTTGAGTGATCAGTCATAGAGGACAGTAGGAATTCAAAACAAGCTCTTTGTTCTCTTATTTTTTCACCCTAGTAAGTATATGGGTAGCCCATCTTAATAATAATACACATTATCCAACCTACATAGAAATGTTGCCAAAGGGCTATTTTTTTGTGGCATATTTAAAATCCTGCAGGAAGCAAAATTTTAAACAGGCTTTTTCCCCTCCGGTTTGCTGATACATCCACAGAAACCTTAACAAAAAGCAATACCCAGCTTGATTTTCTTGAACACTTCTCATAAACAAGAGCACAAAATCTACATTTTTCTGGTTACTGGCTGAGGAATCTTTCTCTTCCTAAACCGCTGCACATGGCTGTATTTGCATTTGATAAGATGTCAGCAATTTTCAACAAATTAAAGCCACATTGTCTTTAGCACACAGCTTGAAAACTATCATTAACAAATAAAAATGAAGACAATACACACACCACAATTCAACAAACAAAAACAACAGAGAATCTGTCCCCATTTGCTCTTTTACCCAGGAATTTAAAAGACTGTTTTTGCACTTTATCATGACACAATAATAAAGCCAACCTTCTGTTTTGGTTGCATGTCCTACTTCATTTCATCCCCAGTTCATTAGGAAACCAATCAACCAACCAACCAATCAATCAATCAATCAATCAATCAGAATAGAGCTGGAAGAGATCTTGGAGGCCATCTAGTCCAGGCCCCTGGTCAAGCAAGTGATGCTATTTATTTATTTATTTATTTATTTATTTATTTATTTATTTATCTATCTATCTATCTATCTATCTATTTATTTATTTATTTATTTATTTTTTATTTATTTGATTTATAGACCGCCGTTGTCCAAAATAGGACTCAAGGCAGTGTACAGTTAGAACAGGAAGCAAATACAAATTAATCAATTTCAAGGATAAAATAA
>JANHZT010005740.1:410698-422046 GCA_032468215.1 Stegonotus admiraltiensis | reverse complement strand
CCTATTTAATATTTTTAATATGGTTTTAATTTTTGTATTATATGTATTTATCTGGCTGTTCACCACCCTGAGTCCCACTGGGAGAAGGGTGGTATACAAATTTTAATAATAATAATAATAATAATAATAATAATAATATAATCCAGGAATTAATCTTTTCTCTCTGAAGCTGGTATTTTGTCACAGAGCAACATGAGCAGCAATAACCTTTCTAACCGAGTGTCCTCCAGATACCTCGGGAGTTGAACCTCAGCTTCTTTGTGGAGCATCTGAATTGAAAGAATCTGTTGAGGTTTATTTTAAAATCAGTCAGAGAAAACTTTGCCTGAAGTGCTCTAATCGGCCTATAGAGGGCACCTTCCAACCACAGAAAAGAATGCTAAGCATAATTGACTGTTAATCCCTGCCTTTCAGCAATTCCCACTTACAGGAGACTCCAAAGTGCATATGCATCACACTCCATGAGCAGCTCAGGCAGTATGAATTACTGATTGTAAGGAGCCAGGAGCAGTGTCCTTTGGAAGGAGACTGTTTTCTGAGCTCTAATCTTTCACTAAGGATGTTATACAAGTGGGAGGGAAAATGCATGAGTGAAGGTCACAAATAAGTCTTTCTGACATTTTGCTTTTAGTCTCAAGTCAGTGAGCACTTTGGTTTTGTAAATTTTAACTGTGAAAATATTTAACCTTCAAAACTGATGGCCTAGGGCAGGGTTTTCCAACCTCGACGACTTTAAGAAGTGTAGACTTCAACTCCCAGAATTCCGCAGCTGGCTGGGGAATTCTGGGATTTAAAAATCTATACTTCTTAAAGTTACCAAGGTCAGGAAATCCTGATCTAAGGCAGTAGCAAGAGGGATGGGGCATAATAAAATAACAATTATTTATGTCCATTAGCTGCTAGAACAATTATACATTGAAGGGGGGGGGAATGGTTAGAAGTGTGAAACTTCAAACTGCTGTCTTAAGAACTTTTTTTTTCAACTGTTTGCAGCAATTTGCAACTTCTACTGCTTCTGTATCTTCTTCTTGGCTTATTTCACTGGTCAGCCAATCCCCACACACACACTAGTGACCCCAGCCAATTAAGGATTTTTGTATGATCCCATCAAAGGACAAAGACCATTCTTGTTACTGAGGTAGTCATATTAAACATTAACCAAGTTACTTTGATAATGTACCTGTGATAAACCTGCAACTGCCATGGTTTTGGCGCTGACTTGTCATATATTTTCACATCTGTGAAAATCACCCGTCTGTGTGATCCCAGGAATGTTAGGAGGAGATAAAATAACTCAAACTATATAACATCTTATATGTTAAGATCTAAGATCTAAACTGCTTTGGTTCCATGTCATAAATATTAGTCAAAGTTAAAGGTGAGGTTTATTTAAATTTCTGGTTAATTTTTTCAACCAGTCACTAAGCTGCACCAAGGTTATTATGGAGTCAGATTTCTTCTCATAGAGTGCTTGTTCTGTATATCTGATCTTTCCATCTTTGTTCATTTGTTACCAGTGAATGTAGTGCAATTGATGCTATTTAAAAACCTACCTTGCAATTTATCAAAAGTTTCTCCGTTCCAGAAAAACAATCTCCATTCTCTACGTCATTCTTAGAGTGCTTCTCATTACAGAATAAAGAATAAAGCACAACAGAGTTGGAAGGGACAGTGTTGTTTCCAACTGTAGAGCTTTCAATACCTCTGAAAGCTGCAGACACCCAATTCTTCTCAAGATGAACAGCCCAATGAGAAGAGTACCAGTGGTGGTATTCAGCAGGTTCTGACCACTTCTGGAGAAGAGGTAGTAGAAATTTTGAGTAGTTCGGAAAACCGGTAAATACCACCTCTGACTGGCCCCGCCCTCATCTATTCTCTGATTCCTGAGTCCCAGCTGATCGGGAGGAAATGGGGATTTTGCAGTAACCTTCCCCTGGAGTGGGGAGAGAATGGAGATTTTACAGTATCCTTCCCCTGGTGTGGGGAGGGAATGGAGATTTTACAGTATCCTTCCCCTGGAGTGGGGTGGGAGTGGAAATTTTACAGTATCCTTCCTCTGCCACGCCCACCAAGCCACGCCCACCAAGCTATGCCCACAGAACCAGTAGTAAAAATTTTTGAATCCCACCACTGAAGAGTACCTCATGACTTCTCGGGAATTTAATGGAAACTTGGAAAGCCAGACAAGCTGCAGATCATGGGAGAACTTTCTGTATATATACATAAATACCATGTTGGAAGTAAATAAAAACACCACAATCTAAAAAGAAAGTTTAAATAAAATGTTAATCTCCCTTGAAAAAAGAAAAATAAACTCTCATCAAAATGAAATGTGATATATTAAAATATGATGAACACTTTTTTCCTATCTAAAACTTCTTGCAGTATCAATTACCTTTATTTTCTGTCTCAGAGTGTTCAAGAAGGCCTCTACTCTGCAAATACAACTACTATAAGGTATCCTTTGCAAAATAAATTCAACTAAATGCACCCACGCATTTTTCAAGTTATGCTCAACCTTAATATATGCACAAATTCCTAACTATGATTTTACTTATGAATTAGATTATGGTATTTATGATCCTATATACCTTTAAATATTTTTAAATGATTTGGTGGCTTAAAATAAACGGACAATAAAGTATTGTAATACTGAAATTATTACACTCTTAAATAAAAGGTAGCAGTCTAAAGAGAACACATTATAAGGCAGGACTGGAAATATTAGTTGAGCAGCATAATACGCAAAGATGAAATGCTCCAATTAATGAAGCTCAACAGATGAAATGCTTTCTTTAATGTATTATCACCTGTATTAAAATATGTGATGGGATACCTCTAAGAGCATCTTTAAAAAGGACTAAGTGCTCTGCATTTGTAATATAGTTTTGTTGTTTTTGTGTGGTAATACTATATTGAATTCTTTGGAAGTAATTAAAGCTGAAACTGATCCAGCTTTTCTGTGTGTTCAACGCTTCTTGCAATTTATAGCTAATTGGCAGGTGAGCAAGATAAGTAGCATTGAATGATGCCACTTGATGCTCTGTCTGCCTAAAGGAGCACCCAGAAGCCTTTCACACAGGGAGAGGCTATTGACATACTGTATGGAAAAGGAGCAGAGTGAATGTTCAGCTAAGGAAACCAGGCAAGTGGCTTACCATCTGGAGGAAGAAAGATGTGAGAAACCTGAAAGCTAGGAAGCCTTTGAGTCACGTCAGTATTTGTGTGAAATAATAGAATAATGATACGATTTATAGCTCTCCCTTGACAGTGATTACTTGTTCTTAGTAGATGCCTTTTTCTTTAACTCTTCAGAACACACCAACAGCTCCAGTTTCAAGCTTGGCCCTCATCTGATAGACACCTTCAACCAATATGATATAGTAAAATATTAACTACTGCAATTCAATTGTTTGAATCTGCACAGGTCAACCACTTACAACTGAGCATCTAGTTCCGTGAAGGCGAACCTATGGCACAAGTGCCACAGATGGTACGCGGAGCCATATTGGTGGGCACGCAAGCATTGCCCTAGGTCAGCTCTGGCGGTCATGTGTGCACCAGCCAGCTGATTTTCGGGCCTTCCGGAAGTCGGCAAATGGGCCATTTCTGGCCTCCAGAGGGCATCTGGAGGGTGGGGAAGGCAGTTTTCACCCTCCCCAGGCTCCTAGAAATGAATGAAAAACAGGCCTTCTGGTCCCACTGTGTCATTGCATGCCAAAAGCGGGAGGAACTGCAGGGGGGGTCACCCGCGCATGTGCAGAGGGGAAGTGAGGTGCATTGAATTATGGGTACGGGCACACATGTGTGTGACACACAGAGACACCCGCGCTCCCCCCGCTTTTGGCACGCAATGGCAAAAAAGTTAGCCATCACTGATCTAGTTGATAAAGGTAAAATGTTCCATGATTCTAAAGATATCTAGTAACCACAAGGGCACAAAAGTACCATAGCCCACAACTTTTCAGTACCTAAGATGAGCAGCTCAAATGATGTTATTGTGTCTCCTGGTTGGTACCAAAACTTTGGAGTATCTCATTTATGGCATCCTTCCATTCTACTGTTCTCAAAGTATTGGCCTTTTATCTCAGTAAAAAAAGGACTAGAGACTTGAAATGCATTACCTACTTAACACAGAAACATTAAACAAATTTCTGGTTTCTGACCTGCAAATGTAACTTTTCTTTCCTGTGTAAACTGCCATTTTTATTTTAGTGAATACTAGAAGTGTTGCTTTGAATACAGTATTGTTTGTAAAGATTTTAACTACTTCCTAAAGACAAGAGATAGAGCCCGTTTAGAAAAATGAAATTAGAACAGAATTAGTTATACATATCCTCTTGGCCCTATGAGGAATCACCCTGTGTTTAAGTATGCAGCTCTACCAGGTTAAAAATAATTAGTTTAGCTCTGGTATAGTCATCACTTGATGGGGTAAAAACTCCTTTTTACACAGAAAATAAGTTGCATAGAGAATCTTGTTGAAATATCAGTATCAGATGAAAAATATTATCTGAAAGCTTATAACTACCTGGTTTGGTGACCAAGAATGCACTATAAAATTTCCTTCCCCCCACTTTTAGGGACCACAGCACACAATAGTTCCTGATTAGAAAAAAGGCTGTACCTAAATTCAACTTCATTCAGCCCAGAAGGAATCAATTAAGTTTACCTCTCAGGAAGGTGAGCAAGAAAGGGAAGGATTAGTTTTTATTCCCCTTGTGTTCACATATCATTCCAAGCTCCACATGACACAAGAGTTTAAATGGATCACTGCTTAGTCATTTGAGCTGCTCTTTGGCTTAAAAATGTCAAGTGTAGGGCAAGCACCTGCATAGTTCAAGTCCATAGGAACTGACACCAAAAAGATAATAAGGTACGGAGTAAACCATTGAAACTGAAACTGACCTGACATGAAATGATAGTGGTTTCGTTACTAGTGAAAAGGCCACTCAAATATACAAGATAAACATGTTTTCTGAAGATTATAGCGCATCAATTGCTCTGCACTAAATGTGCACAGGACTTCAAACTTAAAAGAGATTGTGCAGGTCAGCCATTATTATATCGTGCTGAGGGATTATAAGTAGTCCTCAATTTATGAACTATTGGGACTAGAATGTCATTAAATGAGTCACACCCAAGTTTACAACTGTTTTTGCTTGATCATTAAGTGAATTACTGCAGTTGTTGAGTGAATCATGTGGACATTAAGTGAATCCAACTGTCCACATTGCATTTGCTTGTTGGAAGCCTCCTAGAAAGGCCATAAATGGCAATCACATGACTCTGAGATGCCATGACCATTGTAAATACATGCAGGCTGCAACCATCCAAATTTTTCACTAATTCTAATTAGTGAAAATTCACTAATTGCAGAGATATTGTGATAGTTGTAAGTGTGAAGACCAGTTGTAAGTCACTTTTTTCAGCACTGTTGTAACTTTGAACAGTCATTAAATGAATGATCATAAATTAAGGACTGCCTGTTTTCCAGGTATTTTGGACTACAATTCCCACAATGCCTTGTCATTTGCCATATTGAACAGTTGAAATCCAAATCATAACAGAATGAATACCGGTATAATGTGTTGGAGAAGAAGAATCAGTCAGAAAATCCGTGGTCATAATCTCACAATATTCTGAATTTATTGGCAGCCACACAGGAAAGGGAGAAGACGGAAGAGGAGTGACAATTATGCATATCAAAATGTTATTCTGCAGTTGATGTGAACTGTGCATCCTTTGAATCATGATTCATGACACAACAGCACAAATTACACAATTTTCATATTTTGTGTGATGTTTATAAAATATGGCTTCTGCTGGACACTTTGGGCACACCCTTCAATCTCAAGCTTTATCAGTGCTCTGGAGATCACATCCATGTCATGCAAGTGTAATGTTTTATATTATTTATTTATTATGAAATGGTTGGCCCAGGTTTCATTATATGCTCCATGTCTAGTAATTAAACAGCCCTGTTGCAAATTAAGAAATCTTCCTTTCAGAGGAGCAACACTGCTGTGAATTATATAACTTTTTCTTTCACACTTACTAAATTATTATTTTTTCTTTACAATTTTATTACATGGACATTACTAGATGACATTGGAAAACATTACATTTTAGAAAACTCTTACACTTTATTGCCATAACATGTTGTTCTGGATTTTGCAAGTCACATGTAATAGCCCTAATAGTAGCTTCAACTTTCTCTGCAATTAGGAATACAATAAATGTGTACTGGGTGTAGTAAGATGGTAGGCCACCTGCTTTGATTCATCCTCCAATCAGATAAGAGAGAAAGTAACAGGCTATGGAAGTATCCAGAATAGGAGAGAGATACAGGTGGCAATCAGTATCAGCAGGTGCATTGGTGGGTAGAGAAGTGTGACTTCTCTGTCACAGTGCCTGCTGTATGGATCAGCCTCCCCATGGAGATAGAGTCACGATCCTATTATGATGCTGTGAAGACCAGCCTCATCCTCAAGCTTTAAGGCCAGGATGTTAGTTATGAAATTGTGGTGTGAATCAAGGTGATGTGTGTACCTTGAGATTTAAATGAGAGTGGGATTTACTTGGTTATTCTTTGCATTTTTTGTTTTAATGATGGTTTTGTTTTATTTTTTCATTGCCCAGAGTTTTATTAGAGAGATAGTTAGGTAAATTTAATCAAGCTATTTACTTATTTGTTTATTAAATTTGTTTGCAGCTCATCTTGCTGCATGTTGATTCAATCAATCATATATGGAGAACATGATACAGTAGTAGGACAATATGGCTTGATAACACATTCACTATACTTGATAGGGCATATTGAAGCATTTTTTTTAGGACAGAAAGTTCCATAACATCCTAATAAATATTATGACTATCTTGTTCCACAAGGTCCATAACCATCAAACTATACTGTATAAGGTTAGCTTAGGACACTGCAATTCCACGAATATTCTACTTCCTTCATTTTCGGTGTACTTCCCAGTAATAAAGGTGATGCCTTAAAAAGAGTGTATTTTGGGAGGGTCTCCTTTCTTTTTATTGTGGGCAAGGAAACAATATAATACAACAGAAATATCTACAATAGGACAATCTTAACCTGAAAAACATAGTCCATATTGAAGTTGCAGTTACTAATAACTGGAGCACCTCTAGTTGAATAGCCCTGATCCATAGTCTAGTGTGACTATAATTTTACTTTCTAGGCATCCAAATAATAGGATACAAGGTCATTATTTTCACATGTGTCCCATCATCAAAAGGATGTTTTCTTGGTGGCAGAAATTTCTAACAAAGCTATTGACATAGTGACAGACTGTATCTACTTGACTTTAAATACAGCCCGAAAACATAAACAGCACATAAAAGGTAAAGATTCCCTTCAGACATATGTGATAGTCGTTCCTGACTCTAGGGGGCAGTGCTCATCTCCATTTCAAAGCCAAAGAGCCAGCACTGTCCAAAGACGTCTCTGTGGTCATATGGCTGGCATAACTAAATGCCAAAGGCACACGGAACACTGTTATCTCCCCACCGAAGGTGGTCCCTATTTTTCTAGTTGCATTTTTTACATGCTTTTGAACTGCTAGGTTGGCAGAAGCTGGGACAAGTAACAGGAGCTCATTATGTGTTAGTGCCCATTATGCAGCACTAGGGATTCGAACCACTGAACTGCCGACCTTTCAATCGACAAGCTCAGTGTCTTAGCCACTGAGCCACTGCATGCCTCTAAACAGCACATATCAGTCTCTTATTCTGCAAGTTGACATTCAGATCATAAAAGTGAGGAATGAAAAATAAAATCAATGTAAGTCTCACACATGAACATGACTGAAATGCTGACCCGGTTATTGTAACCTGCTAGGCTCCCTGAAAAATTAACAACTCTCTAAGGTTTTGAACTGTATTGTTCCTGAGATCTCTTAACCTCCCATACTTTTGTTGTGTAGCTGACTGTATTCACTATATCACTTGAAATGCCAATTGGCAACGTTAGCAGTTAAATAGATAGACTCATTGTTCTATGGAAAAGAGTTAATGGAACTATGTTTATGCTATCAACATATGTAAATAAGTGAGTTTCACTGCCATATTCTCTCACTATGCATGTAAATGTTTAGGGAAATTGTATTTGTCTTAAACATACACTGATGATACAACATGGATAAAGATATACTATAGTGACACTAAAGATTTACATAGGCAATGTGGGTCAATAAATTATATTTAAAAATTCTTTCTGGTCAATGAAAGGTTAAATGGAATTGATAATCATGGCATTTCTTCTCTCTGTCTCTGTCTCTCTCTCTGTCTCTGTCTCTCTCTGTCTCTGTCTCTCTCTGTCTCTGTCTCTCTCTCTCACTCTCTCAGCAAGTTTAATAAGCCAATATCAAGGGCATCAAGGCCTCTAGCTTTTGAAGATTTAAGACTTTTAAATGTGAAGCACCTCATTATATCTGAATATTTCAATGCAGAAGATAAGACACTGATGATATGACACTACTTATCACTGGCATTTGTTTGACTTTGAGTTCCATTTGAAATGTACACCATTTGCCTTTTTTTTAGTAGATTGTGGAATCAAATACTTATAAACTATACAGTATAAGATGATGTATCACTTTTCAAATAAGAACATAAAAAAGAAGACCGTCCTGTTTTCTCACTTTGTACAAATAAAGAGCTATTGTACTTTGTAGCATATAACATTTGCTACACGGCCAATTGACTTGCTTCCTCTTAGTCAACTACAGTGTTTACCTTCTTATACAAACCTTTTCAAAACCATTAAAACTAAGAGGATTAGCATCACGTTTCTACCAAAATGTCCTTTTATTTCAGCAAATGCTACTTTCACTCTTAGAAGAGATTAAAAAGCCTGAAAGAAATTGTTTCTTCATTGTTGCACACTCACTAAAACAGACATAAACTATATTACTCTTTTTAAAAAATGTGCTGTCCCTTTATCCCATTAAAGAGGATTTGAAATGAATTCAATTACTAGGGGGGAGGAAGAGAAGTATCCTGAAATAAGGATTACTTCCCAAGAACGTAATATAGAAATTCAAAGTTCACTATGTAAAGCTAACATCATACTGTCAGGTACTGTTGGCTACACTGCCTTAGTTAAGGTGTCATTTCTGTTAAATTGGTTTTAGTGAATCGTGACAGTTTACACTTTTAAAAAATCCTGATATAAAAGCATAAATTAGAACAAAGTTAAAACATAATTAGAAATATTAGACTTAAAATATTCAAAATTAGAGAATTAAAAAGAGAAGTGCTTCTGAAGTTCCGAAGGTGAGGAATCCACCTCACCTCTAGCAGTATGGTGTTCCAAAGGTCAGGACAATGGCTTTCTTGCTGGATCCTGCCAGCTAAAATCCTTTAACCGATGGGATCCATAACTACTTGCCTGACGAACAAAGGTTCATTTTCTCCTTGAAACATCCATTGAAGGGAAATTTATCACACTCTTAGATCATTCATTTTACCATCGAACTGCTATTACTGAAAAAAGGTGTTTCCTTATTTTTAATCAAAATCTGCTTTTTACAAGTAAGTACATTTTATCTAAGACTTCCCTCTGAGATAACAGAGGCCTTAATCTTTTGTTTAACACCCCTTCTGGGATTTAGATGGTGTTACCATATCTAAACCAACTTTTTCTCACAGCCTAACATACCAGAGACATTGGAATCTTCTTATAATACTTTGTTTCCAGTCGTTATTGTTGCCCTTTCTGCATCTCTGTATTTAATAATTCTCCAGATGTGGTACCCAGAACTGAATACAGAGATGTGAAAGTCTGACCAGTATGGAAATTATAGTTCTATTGTTATGGTTTAAAATTATTTTTGTCCTACTGACAGTCATGTCATGTGGTACTGCCAGATTCATATTCCTCCTGTCATAACTGATAATTCCATGATCCTTTTCACATGTATTGAAAGCAAGCCAGAAATCTCCTATTGTATGACTATGCTTTGGAGTTTTACCATGATTAAATTTCATTTTCTGTACCATTATCTAACAATTCATGATTATTTTTTCATGTTTCTGTGTCTTGGAGCTTTAGCTATCCCATCCCACTTTGGAACATCTGAAAATTTAATAAGCACTCCTTCCCCATTTTCTAATCCAAATAATAATTTAAAACATTGACAAACATGAGGCCAAGACTTCCATAATTCATACTTCCTTAAACCAGCTTAGTTCTACAAACATTTCTTCTCATAACCATAAACATATAAAAATGATAGTAAATAGTTAACACTGATTCTTTTTGTGTTTTGCAGTGGGTATCTTATTATGCTAAATGCAGGACCAATCATATACAGTCCACCAGAACTGCACTGCTTTTTTTTAATGCTAAAATAGATTGCAAGATAAAACTGTTACAAAGTTTATTGTAACTATTTTGGGCCTTCGCCTCACCTGCTGTCCCCAAAACTCTTAACAGTCAAAATGAAAAAATTAGCCACCCCCACACCAATGAAATTACCACATCACAGGCCAGGCAACATTCCCAAGGCCTTCCGTGGCCAAAAAAGTAAACACAAATAAATTTTGAAAATACATCCTATAACCTAATGCATACCTTTTTATGTACCTTGTGGTTATTTCCATATTTTTCATCTGCTGACGGATAAATGTGATAGTTTAACTTTAATAGTCAAGTGCAAACATTTTAAAAGCTCAATGTTTTTCTGCCCTGGTTCAAAAAAAAAAAAATCTGGTGTTTGTCAAGGTCTTTTTTCTTTTTTACAAGTTAAAAAATATCTTCAACTATTTGCAATAGCCAAATAGTCTGGCTTATTCCTAGCATGGAAAAATCCATGTCCACCCATCTGCAACATTGTTAGATATGAAGAACTTGTTATTTTTAATGTAGTTCCTATTTCCTGGAAGGACAATACTAATTTTTTGCTTTATTCTACACTTTTTAATTAAAAATAGAAATGAGCTAATGATCCATTGTCTCTTACAGAATTGTTTAAAAAATTATCTTGATTAAAAACCTAAGTTTGTACTTTCAATACTAAAAAAGGAAAATAATACTGGTCATAATTTGGTTCAAAAAACTTATGGCAATCCTTTTATACATATATAGAGAAAGACTCTATTCCAATGTCATGTGCCACTGAATAACAACCGTCCAAATAGACTCCTATGCACTCCATATGTGGAACCTATTTCCTGAGCAAGAACCCTTGACATGAATACATATTTCTCTCCGTGTATGTGTATGTGTGTATGTATCAGGGTTGAAATGCTCCCAGTTCAGACCGGATTGCCCAATCCGGTAGCGATGATGATGGGTGGTTTGGAAAACCAGTAGCACAAAT
>JANHZT010005740.1:386411-399403 GCA_032468215.1 Stegonotus admiraltiensis | reverse complement strand
AGAATTAGGCCAGCCCGGCTTGTTGGAATAAGAACGTCTTTAGGGCGCGGCGGAAGGTACGTAGATCAGGGATCTGCCGTATCTCCGGGGGCAGCTCATTCCAAAGGGCAGGTACCCCCACAGAGAAAGCCCTACCCCTGGGGGCCGCCAGTCGGCATTGTTTGGCTGATGGCACCCTGAGGAACCCCTCTCTGTGGGAGCGTACTGGTCGGTGGGAGGCTATCGGTGGCAGAAGGTGGTCTCGTAGATATCCAGGTCCTAAGCCATTTATTTAGAACTGAATAGCAACCTGAACCTGGACTTCCCTGCCAGATAGACCATATTAGCTGATGATAGCATGGAGTAGACTCAGTGGTGGGATTCAGCCAGTTCACACCACTTCGGAGAACTGGTTGTTAACTTTCTGAGCAGTTTGGCAAACTGGTTGTTGGAAGAAATCATTACAGCAGAGAACCAGTTGTTAAATTACTTGAATCCCACCACTGAATAGACTACTCTGTCCTCTTATACCAATCAAGGAAAGAACCATTGCTTTACTCTGCCATTAATGTAAACTTAATGGCTACATTAAAAGTTTCTAAGACCCAGCAGTAGAATTGCAGCACATTTTTGTCCCGTGCATTAGTCAGGCGACCAATAATTGTTGTTCCAACAAAAATCCCAACAAAAGACAATCACACTAGCATGAACTGCTTGTCACTTTAGGGGTCATCCTTTCATTCTAGAATTGATCTTTCTACTTTCTTTTTCCAACATTTCCCTTCTGTGTTTGGTCTTTTTCATCCATAGCCCTGAGGACTGGGTCTGTCTCTTTTTAAAACTGATGTGAGCCACTTTGGAAGACAATTGCCTAAAAAGCAGGATAAAAATACAGTCAGTGAAATAAATGAATAAAATATTGTGGAGCTCCCCAGCCAGAACTTTCTGTGTTATATGGCCTGCCAAGTACTCTCTAAGGGATTTTCCTCAGGACTGAGTTATAATGTTATGCACTATCCTATTCTTGGTTTCAAACTACACCACCATGAAATTGGCTGCCCTATTGCTGATCCCTAATCTGCTCTTATTCCCAGGCAGTGCCAACTTTCTAGAAAATAAACCCCAACTTTCTATAATAAAAAAAAAAGTCTGGCAAAGCCTAATATCAAAGGAACAAGACGGGGAAAAAGACCCCACCAAAGCATGTTTGTCTCATGGTTAGATGCCGGTCAGGAACACCCTTAAGCAAGCTTGCTCCATTCAGATGTAATGGAAGATACTGTCCTGCCTGCATTATTACAGTTAGCTCTGCATAGAAGATGAAGGCATGAACATCATTTTCTCCTTAGCCTCAGGAAATAAAATGTCTTAAATTGCCTTGGAATCTGAATTCTTCACCTTCATGTTGTTACATAAAGCAATAGTCTGTTTCCAAAGATGTGTTAAGGGATGGACAAGAATTCCACAGATTTGTTTCCCAAGCAAACTCATAACCTTAGCTTGCATATTGAATGCCATTGTTGACATAACAATGCTAAGGTTTAAAATTGAAACAGCATGGAGAATGATTTGGTTTTTATTTTTTTTTAAAAAAACTTTCCAGAAAGGCAGCTCTGTTACTCCGTTGCTGCCAAAACAACTAAGAGACCTCTGGCTTTAGTGGTAGTAGGTTTTTTTATTGGCAGAAGCTTAATCAACATCAACTTTGTTAATCTTTTTGTTTTTAATTGTTTTTCTTCACCACCTTTTGATCCTCCCAAGAATCAAGCTTAGTGTAAATGCTAACATCAAGTAGGCATTTTCAGAAAACAAATAAAGCTGTATTTGTGTCCTAGCTTAGATCAAGCTGCTATCATTTCTCAGGGATCTGTATATATTATTTGTGTAATGAGATCTTATACAGATTGCTCTTTGTAAAGCAGGGATGGGGAACCAGGGCCGTTTTATGATTTGTGGACTGTGACATTCTGGCTCAGGAACTCTGGGAATTGAAGTCCACAAGTCATAAAAGGATTATGGTTCCCCACCTCTGTTGTAAAGGGTGGAGGCTTCAATGAAATGTAGGTAATCAAAAATATTCTTTTGATCTGGCCAAAGTCACCAAACCATAACATTAATGCTGTGAAAAATCATCTTGGCTATCGTATGTTATCCATGAAAAGCCAATGCATGGTATGGTATAAACATAAATAAAATCACTGAGGAAGGCAGAGGCAGTCGTTACAAAATAAATATGTCTGTTTTATTTTGAGAAAATCTCAATCACATTTTTCAAAGTAAAATCAAAACGTATCATTCTTTACAACATTTTTTTTATGAGCAACCTTTTCTCTGATTTCATTGAAATTATTGATAGATTTGGTATTTTTTTAAAGTTGCTATATACTAGAATGGATAACAGGTAGTTGATTAAATGAAAAATGGATTTTGGATGTGGTGAATGAACAAATTACTGGCACTTCTTTTAAATTGCCATATTTTCCCATAAATCCAGATGAGATGCAATTGGGTTTACTTATCCATAGAGGGCAATGTCTTTCTTAGAAGACAGCATACTTAAATATGATGTGGGTAAAATACTCCTGCCTATATATTTAAAATGTTCTTTCTTTAAGAAAATAGAATTTAAAATTCTAAAATTAGAATAAAAATAGAGTTTCAGCTGCAATGGTCTGCTCCTATATTTGAAAGATGGTGAGAGGAGAAATAAAGAAAACGCCCTGTTTTTAAAATTATTTCTCAAAGAAAATAAACTTGTGCAACTTTTCCATATTTTGTTTGCTCTGATATTTTTATTCTAGGATGGAGGATATTTTATTCTCATGTTTAATACAGGCATTAAACAGTTACTGTTATAAGATGCCTAATCCTATGAACAGGATATTGCATACAGGCAGCTTATAACAGTACCTGTTTAATACCTGTTGTATTAATTAAACATGACTATTCATTTAGCAACAGCTCAAACTTATGACAGCACCCAAAAAAATTACTTATGACCAGTTTTTACACTTACAACCATGTCAGCATCCTCCATAGTAACATGACTGTGATCAGGTGCTGGAAAGGCGGCATGTAGTTATGATTGCCGCAACGCCCTGGGATCACATGATCACCATTTACGACTTTCAGCTGGATTCTGATAAGCGAAGTCAATGGGGAAGCCAGCAGGGAAAGTCACAAATCATGATCTCATAATGGCTTGCTTAACAACTGTGGTAATTCAATTAATGACCATGGCAAAAAAAAGTTCATGAAATCGGGTGCAGTCATTTAACGACTGCATTGCTTAATGACAAATCTTCCAATCCCATTTGTGGTCAAAGACTACATATATATAGTTAGCAATGTTCAAGAATTAACTAGGATGTGATTTTGTATATTTGCCATAACAATTCATTCATTATGACAATCCAAACTTCTTGATACCATTATCGTAAAATCTATTATGATGAAAATGTCCATAATGATTCCGTTTCATTCTGCATACATTTCTACAACATACCATATGGTGCAGGTTATGTATAGTATTCAACAAAAGAATAATTCGTTCACTTCTATGTTACGTCTTGAATGAAGAATGAGTAATTTCCATCTTTGAATGAACATGCTTTTTAGAAACTTCTTTAAATTTTAAAATCAGAATCTTAATTGTGTGTTAAATACATTTGGAAGCACAGACTTCATTCGTTTTCCCATTCTCAGCTAAAACCGACTTGCATTTTGTTTCCACAATAATTAAACTGCTCAGCAAGTCACAAATCTGAACGGTGACCTGGAATCAACTATAAAGTTTGGAAATCTATCACTGCTCAGGGCAATTATCCTTCATGAGAATAAATAATTATCCACTTTTATTTTAAGAGAAGATAATTGATAAGAGTTGCAAAGAGGTTGCTTTGGCTATATCATATAATATCACCATTTTTATCTACTTCTGTATTTTGACACTGATCATCATAAAAAGGAGGAATGGTGGTTTCAATTTGCATGCTATTTGCATGAGATGGTTGAGATACACAGATGTATGCTTTAAAATAATTATCATACGTTAAACAGAGCTATATTTCATAATTCTGGACAAGATTATAAACAGTTGGCCTGTCTGCTTGCTGTGTATTCCTTTAAAAGGTTTTGTGCAGATGAACATCTTCAAGGCCTCTATCCCCCACTTTTTTTTGTAGCCTCAACACTATCAAAATTCCCTTAGAACATACACACACATGTGAAATCTGTGTTTTTGTATTTTTTTAATGGATGCATTATTGGAAGTTTTGCAATGATACCTAATATTTCAATGGGTAAAGGCAATCTGTTGAAAGTCACTTTGCAGTTAACTAAAGATAGAAGCAAACATAAACGAGGTATTGATAGCTGTATATATCAAGAGGGGATCAATTCTTATTGTCCTTTCATACTAATATTAGAGTAGCTAAAATAATAGTATAGATCATTTAATCAGACAAGATTTTGCCTTCAAACAAGTCTGAGAGTCGACCATTTATTTAGCATTCTCAAGCTAACACACTCAAGGCCCACTTCTGATAACTTGCAAAAATCTAAAACTCCTCATTAAATGTCAGATAAATTGACTAGCCTAAGGGGGAAAGGGGGAAAGAGAATATGTGAGCTGGAGCCCAGTTTCCTATAATTAATGGGCTCTGAATAAGCAGATCCAATCCAACCTGAGTGAGAATAAAATTACTGCACCTAGCAAAGTTCAAACAAGAAATATGTGAACTTTAAAGTGCTTGAACACAAATCAAGCTGGTCAGTTATTATAAAAATCTTCCAAAGCTCAAAAAGCTGAAGCTCAAAATGACCTTTTTCATTAAGCTTAGTAAAGCCTTTGAGAATAGATTCAAGCTATAAGGTGTTATATTTTCAGTATACTCCACTTGTAGAATTTGCATCCTTTCTGGGTCTGTTCCGGATCTGTTCTATCATTTCAAATTCCCACTTTCATAGGCAAATAAGATTGTAGGATCTTATTTTTATTTTTTATTTATTTGCAGGAAGCCAAACAAAATCATGTAAGATGAAACAGTGTGGGGGAGGGGCATTGATGCCTTGTTTCTTCTTTCCTTCTGTATTTTTGTATCCAGCTGTTGCAACACAATCTTGAACCAATGGAATGAAGCATCTGGGCTTTCTTGCTCCACCTGCCTGTGTTGGAGAAAAATTCTTGCTGCTCCTTAATATGTGAGAAAGAAAAGATTCGGTTCCACTATCTAGCACCTTCCCCATGGACATCTTCTCCAGTGGTAAAACTGTGGGATTTCCCATTATAAGTCTACAGTCTGGATTCTTGGTTGCTGATTGTTTTACTATTCAAGAAGCTCTTTTCCCACTGAAGAAAAAGAGATCAGAGGTGAATCAAGTTCTACTGATGCTTTGACAGTGTTTACCTATCAAATTACCATATTTCAAAGCCCATAAATGGAGTAATAACCACAATGAATCATATCAACATGCTGCAAAACCAACCTTGTTAACAGAAAATGAGAGGTCAACATTAGAATAAGGATTCAAAATGATTCAGAATGGGGGTAAAAGTGCCCTAACTCTCTTTTAAAAGCATACACATATGTATAACAATGATCATGTACATATATGGAAAAGCTGTTTGGGAGGAAAATTGGGTCTAAATCAAAATACATGTTGGTCCCGATATGGAAGAAATCTGGTTTCTTTGGCCCAAAATATGGTGCAAGGTAGAAATGTTGCACTCTAGGGGAGTAAAAGTGAAACAAAGCTTGGTAGAGGCAATTACCTTTTCTGGTCAACTGGTATGGAATCCTCTACAACACCCCATGTCTGGAGGGAAGGTCAAAAAAATTCAATATGGTAGCAGTGTAATTAAATCTCCACCTTGGCATCACATGCCAGTAGAATGGCTTCAGCTGCAGAACTGCAATCAACAATAGCTTCCCTCTGCAGATGCTGCTACTATATAAGCTTATGGGAAGAAAATGTCATTGATAGATGAAATATCAAAAGTTTAAAGAACTGGCTTCAGGCAAGCGTACAATAATACTTAGAAAAAACACACTTTTGTAGCAGGCAGACGCTCTTAGCTAGTTGAGATTATTTTTCTCTCACTCTTTCTCAGTGGCTGCTTTTATGCAGCTACATTACTGTAATATGCAATTCATTTTAAAATTGTATTTTTTTGTGCGTGTAATGCAAAGAACTTTCTAAAAAGTAACATGCAGCACAAGGAAAAGTGTCCATTGCAATTACAGGTGACACATAACTACGTACAAGTATACTTCAAGGAGAATCTTGATATAATTTTGGAATGAAGCTTATACACATATAGTTGCATTTTTTAAAAAAAATCTTAAGAGCATTTTCTCAGAAGATGCTGGTCAGCTTCAAGACTGCTTCCCCCCCCCACCCCCAGACATTCCAGGGAGACGAAAAAACAGGAAGAAGAGTTGGACCTTTCAAGGTAATACAATAGGATTTTGCGAGAGTCACAGGGATATCAATTACAATAAACCGAGCCTTGCAACAAGGAGATTAAGGCATGGATTATCAGCCACTCACTATGTGTCATACAGAAGAGCAGAGTTTCAGATGTGAACTCTACTTAATCTAGTACAGCAGCCTTTTCTTGAAAGGATTAATGAGGCCGGGTTCCAGTTCGGCATTCTAATGGGCATATGATAATCAAGTTTGAGAAAAGAAACAAGTAACGACAGAAACATCAACGTTAGCCATTAAGGGATTTAATAACAAATTATCCATGGCTGACTTAAACCAAATGACATCATTTATGTGCCGTGCTTAATTAAGGAAGCATTGTATTCCAATTAAAAATAGGCTGCAGTGAAGATATTGTAGTGTGGATCAATGGGAGTAAATGTGAACACAGCTTAGATCGTGCTTTTTTTTTTTTGCAAGTAAAGAAATACTGCCTTTATGCCCTTCTACAGTTATTTATTTCTTTATTCTATCTCAAACTGCCCAACTCTACAGCAACTCTGGGCAGATAAAAAAGAAAAAAGAAAAAGAAAACAAGCCGTATTAAGAAAAAAAGACTTCTGACCAGAAAACAAAAATAAATGAAATGAAACAAACAGCAAACACAGTACCTGCTTAATCACTATCCTACTACCTAGGGCCTGGGTGAACAACCAGGTAATTTTAGAAGTTTGTGGACAGTCAAAGAAGTAGAAGCAATACAAATTCTCTGGAAGTTATCACTCTAAAATGAAGGAACCATCACTAAGGAATCATCCTTCCCAGGTCCCTCAAGATGAAGATGCTTATTTGACAGGATTATTCATTAAAATATAAGAAATAACATTTATACAAAGATGCCCCACAGTCAGTGAGAGTCCCTCAGGTAAGCATGTATTTTGTGTCATCATAGCTAAATTTGTATCCTTTATCTAGCAAGAGTTAGACATTGGTTGCGCAGCTGACTAAGTGATGTTAAAGTAGCTCCAGCTGCCTGCAATTACTTCAAGTTCAAATCTCACCAGGGTCCAGGTTGACTCAGCCTTCCATCCATTTGAGGTAAGTAAAATGAGGACCCGGACTGTGGGGGCAATAAGCTGACTTTGTATAAAAAAGAACACCGCTTGGGGTGGGGGGCGGAAGCCCTACTAAGCAGGTATGTACAAAAGTATGAAGGCTATTGCTTAACGCATTTTAAACCGCCCTGAGTCTCTGGAGAAGGGCGGCATATAAATCGAACCAATAAATAAATAAATAAATTGGCAGTAAAAAATCCCACTCAAAATGACAGAAGATTCATTCAAAATAATGTGGAAAGGTACTTAATCATATAGAATTTTTTTTTTACTTTCCAGATGATGTAACAATAAGCTTATCCTGGAAAGAGGGAATTAATTTTGAGAGGTCAGGGCTTCAGCAAATTTAAACCCATCCAGTTAAATTCAAGTAAATCAATTTTGTTTCTCCAACTTCTGATCTTTTCTTTGCTTAACTTCTTCCAAAACTTAATCTTGGAAGACATGTTATATCAGAGAAACCATATAGAGCAGGAGTGTCAAACTCGCATCATCACAACATCATCACATGACATATTGCAACTTTTTTCCCCTTCGCCAAACTGGTCATGGGAGTGGCCAGCGCGTGACGCATCCAGCCCGCAGGCTACAAGTTTGACAGCCCTGATATAGAGTAACCGAAAACTCCACCAAATGTCAAAACATTCCTTTGAAAATGCAGAGTCATACCCAGTCATATTAAGGAGCATAATTAACCACTTTCCTATGCTTGTTGACCACCTTCAAATGCGTACCTTTTAAATTGTACTGCAATTGTGGGGACTGCTAGACAAGATAGACAATACATGGTAGGTGAGGAGAAAACCTTAGATTTCTGAAATTCCTAGCCTGTTGTTCTTTTAATTCTTGGTGCTGTCATTAAACATCAGTTGGAAATGCCAAGTACTATATTTGAAAACGAATATTTTGGACATCTAGATTTTTTTTTAAAAAAATGCATTTATTTCTTTATTACTTGATTATTAAGGAGCCATGCTAAAATCCTTAGTTTGGTTAGTTCATAAATGTCCCTTAACACTGTTCACACTGGCCTTCTCCACTTCATTAACTGGTACTGTATACTGGTACACCTGAAGTATATTTGCAGGACCACCTTCTGCCTGCCTCCCACCGCCCAGTGCGCTCACATAGGACTGCCCTCCTCTGGGTCCCATCGGCCAGACAATGTCGGCTGGTGGCACCCAGGATAAGGGTGTTCTCTGTGGGCACACTGACCCTCTGGAATGGGTTACCCACTGGGCTCCAGATGGCCCCCGACCTCTGCTCCTTCCGCCGTGACCTGAAGACATGATTTTTCCAATAAATTGCTTGATCTGATGGGCGTTTTTACTTTTACTTTTAATTGGGAGATCTTAGCCGGATTATTTTAGTATCTTTCTTATTGTTATTACTGTTTTAATTTTTGCGAGCCGCCCCGAGTCCTTCGGGAAAAGGGCAGCATATAAGCATGGAAAATAAATAAATAAATAAATAAATAAATAAATAAATAAATAAATAAATAAATAAATAAATATTTGTTTTCATGGAATGACTGAGCTTGTTTCTTTTCTGCTTTCTTTTTCTTCTTCCTTTTTTTTGGGGGGGGGGGAGGAGGAGGGAACTTTTCTTCCAATATGCCCATGCAAACCAGTCCTGAGATGTCATATAATTTAAAGTGTACAGTTTTTTGCTTCCATAGTAAAAGGAACAGGCCAAACAACAAGCTTCTATTCAAGGCTAATTCACAAAGTGGTTCTGCTGTGTCTCACTGACTGCTCTCTAACAAGTGCTCCATTCATGGTAGCTTTGTGCAGCTGAGCTCTTTCTACCCGAGCCAGTGTTACAGACCTTTAATCAAACAAATGTACAAGGAAGCTCAACTACTTAACCGCTGTGCTTGTTCGGTGGATGGAGGTAGCCAACTATAACAAAAGAAAAAGAAGGAGGAAGAAGAAGAAGAAGAATTTTATCCTGCTTGGGACGAGTACATTTCCTTTCTGTTGTTCTTCACAAAGGGCAGGAGGTACAAATGGCTTCCTATCTGTGTCACTGGGAAGTGGAGGGCAATTTGTTTCTATTAAACAGGATGAGTCTAGCTTTTATTTTGCTGGTTTTCCCACTCTTTAACCTGTGTCAATCACAGACTTTAATCTGAACTGCCTCTTGACCGTATCTAGCATGCCATGGAAGAATTCCTTTCTTCCTTTTCTTTTCTTCTTCTTCTTCTTCCCCTCCCCTTCTCCATCCACTCCCCAGTGCTCATGTAATTGTGAGAATCCAAGCAAAAGCCCTAGAGTATTGGGTTCAAAACACAATCCTGCCATTCTCAGAGTAGTACAAAGAGTAAACTTGAATGCAACATTGACTTCTGTTAGGCTGCACCTGCTGGTGATCCCTCTTCTTCTTCTTCTCCAGTTCATGGTGAGGTCACGATATCCTGAGCTATACTCTGGTAACAATGAGAACTGCTCCCTGTATATTTTCAATTCACAGGGAGATGAGAGCTATAGTGTTTGACCTGTGAAATTTAGTGTGTGACCAATACAGCAGGGGAAAACTGACAAAACACCAGGATCTAGGAACTGGGATATGAAGAACAAAAAAGTATTTCTGAAACTCAAGTCACTTTCAGTTCTGCCCTCATGATTTCTTTTTAATCAAGAGTAAAGCCTGCAGTATAAGTGCAATTCAACTTTTTGGAAGAAAATTCAGACAAATTAGATCCACTAACAAGGTTTAGTCTTACTAACAAGGTTTAACCAAAGACGTTTTCAATACACAATATCAGTCCTTAATAGTTCTATTTTTTCTGGGCTATCTCCTACCTAACTTGCATTTTTTTCCATTTAGTCATATAAACCATATTGAAGAAAGTCAACTTAAATTTAGTTTCTGGATAAGACTAAAGCTAAAGATAATTCAAAGCCATGAATAGTATTTTTTTCCAATTTAACAAGGAATCAATTAACTTCAATTACGTGAAGTTAATATTAATGCAGCCAATATTTTTAAACCATCGTACTTTATTTGACTAAAACCCCTAAAACTGTTTATATAAACTTGGATGCTGCATCAAAAGCATATTCATTCAATAAGTAAAATTAGAGGCGAAGTAACATAACACCCTTATGAGAGGCTTCAGCTTGTACTGAATGGTTATAATGCTCCTATTCAGTTTGATACAATTACAATAAAAATTGCAATCTAAGGCAAGTAAATGAATATTGTGTCAGGAGTGAAATACAATCTATAAAAATTGGTTTGAAAATACAATTTTAGGCCTGGTACAGCAAGTCCTGACATTTCAAATGAATCTGTCCTATAACAAAATTAATGACACTCCAGGTTGTTTAAGAATGGCTGTTAAACTATACTTACCTTATCCATCACTGGATCATGCTGAATAATCCGGGCAGTTAATAGGTTATTAAGTACAGAACACAGATTCTTTTTTCAGAAAACTTCAGCTAGTGTTCTTTGAAAAAAATAAATTGCCTAGCCATTTAAAGCTAAGTAAAGTAGAAAGAAAAACTCTCTGAGCATTTCAAGAATTTCATTGTAACATCTGTTCATGACATAAGTGGAACCAGTCATATTTCTATCCAAGCATCTGCAAACTTATCTGCAATTATCTGGCAAATAAATAGTGTGGCTATCACCTAAGGCAGGGGTGCCAAACTTGTGTTGTCACAGCATCGTCACATGACTTATTGTGACACCCCCCCCTTAGCTAAACTGGGCATGGGCATGGCCAGCGCCGGATGCATCTGGCCCACAGGCTGCGAGTTTGACACCCCTGACTTAAGGTCTGGCTTTATGAATGCCTTTCTCTGATCTTCCTGGTCATCTCATCAGCAGATTTGCAATAGATGAAATAACACTAGGACAACTTTGGTTTACTGTATGTGCTTCCAGGAAAATGAATCTTAAAAAACTCAACAGGCCTTACTTTGGAGTAAGGATGTGTCCAGACCATAAAAATGGCAAATGATATTTTATAATGATTGCAATAATAACTCCATCAAGTTAACACTCTCTTCATATCTTCAGTCCAAATTCACACAAACAAACTCAACAGGTAAACAATGTTAAGAAGAGTAAGGAAAATGGGAAGACAGAAGGCAATCTGAATCAAAAGCCAGAGAGGTTACTGTAGCTAAGGAGATGAACAACTGGAGGTTATAGAGATATTAACAGACAGACGTTCTACCAGTGATTTAACTAAACCCAGGTTATTTTTATTCGCTTGAACAGCTTTGATTTGATCTGTCCTCCTTCAGCAGGTTATTCCCAAATAATATGCTGGGTTTAGCTGGTTTCTGGTGAGGACAAACACATCTATATTTTTCTGCCTTTTGATGATGAATCTTCAAAAGTTGACATTCACAGGTACTTATAGAAGCCATTGGTCAAAAATCAGACCTTTTCTTCCTGAATTCTTGCCTTGCACAAAGACCAGATCAATATAGCTTTTAAAAGCAGTGTATTTTGTTAAGAAAAAGCTAAAAGAGATACGTTATATTAAAAAGCATAGAAAATAAAGCTTTTTTTAAAAAAAATTTTTTAATTATAAATAACAATACAAGAACCACATGCAGCCAGATGTGGTAAAAGTAATCCTCTAGTGGATATAAAAACAATATTTCAATCTGTGTATCTGGCAGACTAATTCGAAGATATGAAAAAGGTACCATAAAACGGCTATTCATTTAAAAAAAAATACCCTGTTTCTATATTTCTGATCACGATCAATCTTCGTATATTTTTCCTGAAAAACTATGGTACAAACCTGTGTTTAACAGTGTTTTATAGGTATTTTCAAGGATGTTTTGCAAGCACCCCATCACCATTCTTCACACTAAAATCGGCATTTTAAATCCAGCGTGTATATGCTCTTCATTTTTGTAGAATTTGCTGCAGTATTGATGAAGTTATCTAATTGTTTTGGATAGATAATCTGATAAAACCTAAACATAACTTATTTTATTTATGCTGATAATAATTCTTAAAAGATGGGCAATATACATATTTAATTATGCTAATGAGCATGTCATGAATTTTTACAATGCACATCCTATTTTCAGGCCAATTGTCATATAGCATTAAAAGTACTTGACAGGCGTAGGCTAAAGAAGATAAGGTTACAGGGAGACATGATAGCAGTCACCCAATAATTTAAAGGTCTGTTGCAGCATGTGGATTTATTCTTCATAATGTATGAAGACAGGACAAGACACAAGACAAGTGGGTAGAAGATTCACACAGAGAGAGCTAAACTCAAAATAAGGAAGAATTTCCTGACTTCAAAAGCTATTTAGCAGTGAAACAGTTTGCCTCTTGAAATCATAAATGCCCTAGCACTGGAAATTTTCATTTGAAATACCTTTGTATATTCTTGATAACTTATCTGGTGCTAAATACCAAGAAAACATCATCCGGACACAGCACGGAAACGGCATTGGTCGCGTTGGTTGATGATCTCTGGAAGGC
>JANHZT010005740.1:215230-230185 GCA_032468215.1 Stegonotus admiraltiensis | reverse complement strand
ATTGTACACCGCCCTGAGTCCTTTTTTGGAGAATGGCGGTATAGAAGTCAAATAAATAAATAAATAAATAAATAAATTAGTAACACAGTTGTTAAGTGAATCTAGTTTCCTCATTGACTCTGCTTGTCAGAAGGTTGGAAAAGGTGATCACATGACCTTGGGACATTACAACTGTCATAAATGTGAGTCAGTTGTCAAGCATCTGAATATAAGTCAAGGACCACCTGTAGGACAACAGACAGATGGAACTTGGCATTTGATTTATTCTGATAAATTGAATAGGGATGTATAAACTCATAGGTTTACAATTTAGGCTCAACTCTGGAAGATGATGATGATGATGATGTCCAATGTCATGTCTGATTCTTGGAGATTCTTTGGGCCAGGTCTCTCCTGGAATCTAATACTAGTCTCAAGATTTGTGCCTTGTCTAAATATAAGTAGTAATCAGCTTGACCCCAATAGTCAGCTTTGTATCCCACTGAATGCACCCTAATGTAAAGTGATGAGAAGATGATGGGTCATTCAAACCCATTCATGGCACTCATTCAAAGCCCACTGTCATAAGTTTAAAGTTGTAGTACAATAAGGTATGAATATTCATAGGTTTCCCTAGCAGTTCATCACTTCCTTAGCAGTAAATTATCAGTAGGTGATATTATTCTATTAGAAATGGAATCAGCTGACTCCAGCAATATTTACAAGTGATAGCAAGTTACCTTAGCTAACTCAAACAATAATGCATATGTCCTTCAGGTAAATGTCATTTAGAATAACTTAGTGAGAGATGACTACTATGTGTAGGCCATCCGTTCAGGAGTGCATTCGAAATGTAAAATAAGAGTTTAATGGTCTTATGCATACAATATACCACGCGTGTACGTGACACACAGACAATCCATGGAAACTTCCAAATTATATCAAAGTCATATACTTTTAAAGTGTGGGTTAGATTAGTCATATATTCTTTCAGAACAAGATCTGGGATAAGGTATTAGCAGCCATTGTGTCTAGCATAGACAGAAGAGTGGGGAAAAGCTATGATTTTCAAATCGTAATTCAAAAAATAGATACTCAGAATATAAATTTGCTATAAGCAGACAGAAGGCTGCTACTGTGGATTTCTTATAAGCATTCTGGGGAAACCTGATCATAATGGGAACAGAAGGAACTGAATAGTTCTTCAATCTCTTCCAGCAAGGGTGTTTTTTTATATTTTATTCCCTGCTTTGGGTATGTATTAATTCAATTGCAGGAATCTCAGATATGTTGTTGAGAAGAATTTCTTCCCATTATGAATGATCTCTGTCATGTGGTATAATCATTTCATAATACAGGCATTATGTCTGATAAAATACCTAGAGCAAGATAGTGAAATAATTAGTTCAGTTGGGCCAATAATTATTTGAAAACACGATGTAGTGCTGATAATGAAATCTTTTTTGTTCTTGACAACTTTGCTTCAGGTCTTTAAGGAAATAATTAGAGCTATTAGGACTTGGATCAAGACTGTGATGGTCCAGAAACATGCACTGTCAAGCATGTAGTAGCTGTAATAGGCTCTCTATTGAGTCCCAACCCTGAACCCAAGCTCGCAATGATAATTTCATCTTAAACAGCATTTAGTACATTGCCATAGAACATTTAAATGTGTACTAAAATGTAATAATGCTTCAAATCATGCTCAACTCCTACCGGCCATATGGACACATACATTCATTTTCTTAGTAACAATACAGAATTGGTTCTTTCTGTTGTCTTTTCTGGAAATGATTTATATTTCCTGTCTCATTATTGTTCCATCCAGGGTGTCTCTTATGGTTACCCATCCAAGGACTAACATGGCTCAGTCAACCCAGCTAAGATTGGCCAGGTTGTAGCTGCCTGATGAGACCCTCACATGCTTATATTAATGCAGCGTACAAGAGAGAAAGAAACACAAATCATCTCAGTGTTATCAAAATGATCAAATAAAACAAAGTTATCAAATAAAACAAAATTGACACTTAATGAAAGAACTATCAAAGTACCTCAGCTGATTGATTGACCGATTGATTGATTGAATTTAAATGACACTTCCAATGACACAAAAATAAAATAAAAAATACAATAAGAAGCAAAAATAAAGAATAAAAACAGCAAAAATAATAGAAACTGTATTGATGCAGGAGAAAAAAGAAAAGGAAAACAGTCCAACAGGACTTCACCCATCTTCACTTGGTCCTCGAGCCCCTTAGGAACACCAGTGGAAGGGGTGTTCTTAGAGGGAACTTTGTTCCAAGGGGCAGATACTAGTACAAAGGTGGTGGTCCTCTGTGGTACTGAGGGATAGCATTGTTTAATCAAAAAAACCTGAATCAACCCAACCCTGCCAGAGCAACTTGACCAGACAGCTTATAAGAACAGGCAGTCCTTCAAGTAACCAAGTCAAGAAGGGCTTTATAGGTAATAACCAGCACCTTGAATTGCACCTGGAAACAAAGTGACAACCAATGCAGCTGGTAAAGCAGAAGTGTTACATGGGCGTACTAAGTCATGCCCATCATTGACATACCACTGCCTTCTCAACCAAACCAGTTGAAGCTTCTAGGTCATCTACAAATACAACTCTATGCAGATGACAGTGTCTCTCTTCCTTAAGTGAATCTATTTATGATGAAGATAACTCTATGATGAATACTTGCTATCAAAATAACAAGTAGGCAACCAACATAAAAAAAAATAAAAACAAAAATGGATGAGGATAAAATGAGGATATATATAAATAATTGTATAATCACAACAGTCCAAAAGTAAGTTATCTAACAGTACTTTATTCCATATATTGTAGATTCTACGAAGGAGACAGACTAGCCGTTATTGTTATTTTTTCGACGAAAGCTGCTAAAGTGTTCCTACAGGATGTCCATTAATTGTTAAATTTTAAATTCTATGCGTATTATCTTTTGGCTAGTATTTGATAATATATTAGACAACAATAAGCTGAGGTTTTCTATAACTGAAGCTAAAATTATAAATTACTTCTAATTTTGAAATAATTGCTGTTTCACGTACCTCATAAGCATACGGAAATGTTCAAAAGCAATATCTAACATCTATGCAATTAAACCAATTTTGCCATCTTTTTGTTTCAGCTAGGGAATGGATTAAATATAAATCAGAAATACTAGCATTAGATCTGTAGCTTTTATTCTGCCAGCTTGTTCAAATGTTAGGAGAAAAAGTATTAACTAATTATGTACAACTAGATAAGATAGCAGAAGGGTTTTTTTTAAAAAGTGGTTCATGAGTTCATAAAAGACTTGATGTTCCCCACCCCATAAAAAAATAACCTAATAACAAAAGTTAGTTTTGTTCTCCCCCAGCAAAAATTGAAACAAAACCACTACTGCACAGTCACCAAATTATGAAGACCAGCAGAAATGCATCTATTTAAATAATAATAATAATCCAACAGTCCCAAAGAACATCAATGGATGAATGGGAAGAGGGCAATAATAAAACTCAAGCCTTTTTCCAAAATGGTGCTAATGCTTCTCTGAAACTTAATTTTATAATTTACTGGCAGTCAAGATGGCAGGAAATAAAATAATTTGCTATATTCTGCACAACAAACTCCACTATTCCTGGGAAGGGTAATTATCCCTTAAAAAAAAAAAGACGACATCTCATATTAAGCTAAAGTCTAATCAAGAAGAGAAAGAGTGCCTCATTACATGTAATTACCAGGGAATTAGAAACATCATTTAACTAAATGAGCGAATAATGCTCAGGATATTGAAGAAACTTGCCTGCACTTCTGCAGAGCACTCTAAGTCCCATTACAAAAATTGCACCTCTTTAATGGAATAATTTTAGGCCTTGTCTGCCTTGCTTTAAAAATAAAGAGCCTCAGAGAGGCTGAAACTACCACAAACAACTGTTGAAAAGAGCCGCTGAGTGGAAGTAGTCTCCACTGGATACCATAATTTAAAATGACTCATAATCTAACATAATCATGAAAATTAAACCTTAGGAGTTTGAGAGTGGGGGGATTTCTATTTTTTTTAAGCAACGTATTTACTTGAGACTGCAATGTATTTGTGATTTTGTATTGCAAATTAGGAAGGAAGGAGTTTGAAGTGAAAAGTAAATCTTTCCATATCTTCTTAAAATGAGGCTGCTGGATGGAAAGGAGATTATAAAGTAAGATGGCTGCATATCTAGAGAACTGTTGCCCCACTGTATATATCAAATATAGCAGTCAGCTGTAGCTTTTTGTAGTTATCAAGAAAGCTACCGTATTTATTCTCAAAAAAAAATTGAGAAAGCCGTATCAAACATCAGAGTAACTTGTTACAGGATGCTGACATTTGGTGTTTTGTGTATCACACTTCGGTGATGCAGGTCAGTAAAAAGTAGGCTAAAACAGGGCAACAAAAAGCCTATTTTAATTATAATGTGAAAGGTCCTGCAGTCAGTTTACAGTTGGCCAAAATACAGTAACTAACATCTTAAATCAGTGCAGTCACATGATGACCATTTAACAACAGTGCCATTTAACGATGGAGTTGGGCGGCAGTTATGGTTGGTAGGTGCAGACTACCTGTACTGGTTTTTCAGCTATACTTTGATCAGATTTCATTCCCATTAGCTTTCGTCAATGGAATTCAAAATTCATGCTTAGAAACCTATGGAGCTTGCACCACCTTATACACCTGTAGCAGAAAATAGCCTATGGGAATTAATCTCATAAAACCTAACACAGTACAGTCAATTTTCATTATTTGTGGGTTTTATATTTGCAAATTCGTCTATTCACTAAAACTTATTTGTAATCCTCAAATCAATACTCATGACATTTTTTCAGTTACTCGTGGACATGCACAAATCAGTCAAAATTTTGAGTCACAATTCTGTGCATGTCCACCTTCTCTCAGTGATCTCGCTGGATAAAATGGCCATCAGAAGTATTATTTAAATTATTTTTAAATGCTTAATCTTTAATGATTCTTTTTCAGGACTTTAT
The DNA here is from genome assembly GCA_032468215.1 of Stegonotus admiraltiensis. Taxonomy (NCBI): domain Eukaryota; kingdom Metazoa; phylum Chordata; class Lepidosauria; order Squamata; family Colubridae; genus Stegonotus; species Stegonotus admiraltiensis. Next base: position 225,177 of record JANHZT010005740.1, on the reverse strand, counting down.
TTGTAAGAAATATGGACATTAAATAAAGCATCCTTAAACGGAAACACCCATCAAGCACAAAGTTATCTATTAATTAGTTGACAAAAACATTGTGACAGGAACCTAACTGTATTTTTCTGAAAAATGGTTCTGTATTCTCTAATTCAGTGTTTGCAGTACAGGTTACTCCTTAATGTACAGTTCATTTAGTGACTGTTCAAAGTTACAACAGCACTGAAAAGTTACTTATGACTGTTTTTCACACTTATGACCGTTGCAGCATCTCGGGGGTCACATGATCAAAATTCAGATGCTTGGTAACTAATTCATGTTTATGACGGTTGCAATGTCCTGGAGTCACATGATCCCATTTTGCAACCTTCTGACAAGCAAAGACAATGGGAAAGCCAGATTCACTTAACAACCATGTTCCTAACTTAACAGCTGCAGTGATTCACTTAACAACTGTGGCAAGGAAGGTCGTAAAATGGGGCAAATTCACTTAACAAATGTTTTGCTTAACAATAGAAATGTTGGGCTCCATTGTGGTCGTAAATCGAGGACTACCTGTAATTTTACAGAACATGTATATACCATGGATAAGCAGAATTTACCGTTTGTTTAAAGTAATAATTGGATAGCAAAGAGAAGCAAAATTCTACATATTTCAAGTTTGTTCATTTCTTTTTTTGGAGGAAGGATAAAAAGATAGAGTGCATGCATTAGGTAAAGATTTGATTCATTTAATATATTGTACAAACCTATTAAGCACTAATTGCAAAAAAGTAAGTCACCTCCAGATTTTAGAAGGTTCTTCAACAAGATGATTTCCGTGAGGAGAAGAGTGGCTTGGAAAAATGGGCAGCCCTGCTCTCTGTTTACTTGCCTGCTTCCTTTGGCATGCCTTCCATTGAGAGGGACAAACAGGCAGGGCTGTGGCTAATTCTCCCTGCCTCTGCCCATTTGTTTAGCAGGACTCGGGAACAAGCAATGACAAAGTAATCATCTCTCAAGCACTGCTCGATCAAGGACAAAATTGGTATAGCTTCAGCACCGAAATCAGGTTGCAATACCAGAATTTATCGTAAAGCAAATTCTGCAAAGCAATAACTTTTTGCAATACGAAAGAGTAAAGTTTTAAGAATTTACAGTATAATGCTTTTTGTATTGTAGCAGTAGCTTCTTGCATTGGATGTGTTACACAGCACTGTCTGCAAAGAGGAGCGTAAACATGCAAGACAGCAGTGGTGGAATGACTAAAAGGTTGCCCATTTTATAAATGTATGAAATGTATGAACATGGGTGGTGGGGCTTCAATTGCAACTCTGCGATTGCCATCTTCCCTAAGCTTTACAGTAATTGAATAATTACAGGTAATCCTCAATTAATACTAATTGGGACTAGAAACACCATTGTTAAGTAACATGGTCATGGGGGGGAGGGAATCGTGACTGCACCATCTAGTGATGGCAGTTCCAGCAGTCCCAATTGTCCTTATTAATAGAGGACGGAACAGATTGTTAAGCAAGGACCTCACGTGATGATGACTTCTGACTTCCTGCTGGCTTTCTCAGACTTTGCTTGGGAAAGTAGCAGACTACAATCATGTGACCATGGTAATGCTGAGGCAGCCATAAATACGAGGTCTGGTCATGCAAGTCGTTCAGAACTGCTGTAAGCTTGAACAGTGGCTGAACAAGCAATGACGGCTCCTATTTTATTAATGGGATTGGCATTACTGCTAATTTTATGACAAGGTTGCATTTGTATAACTCCAAGGGGTATTTGCAAATGTCAAGATAGTGGTCACAACATGCAGTCAAAGCCCTGCCTTTTTTAACATGCATCCTGATGTGTGAAAGGAGGCAAGGCTTTGATTCCATGATTGTGGCTGCCATCTTGACTATTTTGACTGTCACATGGATGGTCCAGTAGTTCTACTGGTTGAACTAGGCTGAGAATCTTGAACTTTCCAGTTGTCATGTGGACAAGAAAATTTGCATAGATTCTGACTGGCTCAACTAGACTGTACTTTTGTTGTGGTGCAAAAATAAGGAGACATATAGAAAATGGGACATGAAAATGGAGAAAAGCATAAGATAGCTATATACCAAGGTATCTCTTACAAGATCGACACAACGTATTTTTAAAAACTCATATAAATGAATTAAATCTGCCAACAGGAAAAGGATATTTTTAATACAATGGGTTTTTTTCAGGATTCCAAAGCAATGTATGCCACCTTAAATTTGATTGTATTGCTGACTGGGTAGTCCCTTGCCATCTTAGACCTAGCGATAAAACCTTTTTTTAAAAAAATTAAATATTTTCCCCCTCTTAAAAGTCTCAGTTCTCATCCATTACCTACTTAATTAAGTTTGAGGTGTTTAAAATTGCTAATCACATCTTTTGGGAGACTGTACATTTTAAATCACGATTATATGATGAATATTTTATGATATATATCTTTTGTGTATAATTAGGAATAAAATTTTAATCCCAAAAAGATGTTTAATAATGTATACTTCTTTGGGGTTGATTAAGGACATTAGAGGGCTGGGGAAATGATTTAATTATGTCCAAATCAGAAACTTTAAGTGCACTTTTGTTTTTGAAATTAAAAACTATAGTTAAGAAAAAATTAAGTACCACAATGCTTTGATAAAATAGGTGATTCTGTTCAGTTCTTTTGTTTTACACACTTTATATCAGGTAGTAAGAATATTTTTTCTTTTCAACAGGTATAGGTAATCCACAAATCAATCAATCAATCAAATTTATATAGCCACCCATCTCACATGACTACAATATGGGTGTCAAACTTGATCGTGTCAACGTGACATATTGTGACTTTTTTTGCCTTTGCGGAGCCAGGGTAGGTGTGGCCTACAGGTGACGCATCCGCCCTGCCAGTTTGATACGCCTGCTCTACAATAAAACAATAATCGAGTCTAAAATAACCATTTGAAACATTTAAATACACACATAATACACATAAATAAGATTCTGGGAGGAGCCAATGTTATACACATAATACAATCACCTTGCAGGTTCCCTGTCTCCATGAGATCCCCAAGCCTGCTGGAAAACCACATTTGTTTTGTCCAGAATTCCTCACCATTCAATTGATTTAGCTACCCACTGGACAGCGAACAAAAAAAATGATCAGTTAACAGTCCTTATAGAGATGGTAATAGAGGGGAAAAGACTTGAATCTTTTGCTTTGCTCTTGTTCTCTGCCAGCAGTTACAAAGCAGTGACAATCCCTTTTTCTCCTTCCTAGACATGACAGAGATCATAACTGGCAAAGGTTGGGAGAAAAATTTTAGATCCTTCTCCAGTTATTTCAGTGGTGCCATAAAAGAGAACCTGACTTATCTACATGAGGGATGTCTGCATAGTATTTCTCACAAAATTGAGAATTGTACATCCACAGGACATGGAGGTGGATTGCATACGGTTCATTGCCAATTATTCATGATACCTGACACATGAATAAAAAATCTGCTGATAGAAATCAAGAATTACTTGAAATCACAATATGACAGCAACCACCAATAATAAGGTTGGGAAAATGTGCTTGCAACAATGTATGCATTCTGAGGGACTGCTAATGTACACATGTAGCTGCACATTTAATTTTCATGAAACGTAACTGAATATAAATTAAAATTACCAACAGCACATCCTTTTAAGATGGATTATATCTCCAATCTGAAAATGTATGTATTTATATTTCTCATGTATAGAACTGCTCTTTGAAATCTTGTAGTATTTGTTCTGAAAGCAAGGCTTCTTTCATAATTATTTATGGAGGCCGGGGTTAGAATTTGGGAATTTTAGATGAACTATTTTACTTTTTCAGTTGTTCTCTTTTTTTTTAATTAAGGAAACTCTAGATGGCGCTCTCAAACAACCTTGGGCCTTAAAAATGGTTTAAATATCAGGTCTTCCCACTTCCCTAAGATTTGAATGGTTATATTATAGCATTTTAAGTATAAATGATTTGCTTTACAAAAGCTCATTAAGGTGAATACCAATTAAATAATTAAACCATATGTACCATATGTGAACATCAGCTAAAGTATCTCAGAGGAAATGTTACCCTACCACTAAGGAAGCAAAGGAAAGGGAATGAAGTTAGCAAGTTAAGTGATTGTTGTGGCAAGAGCAGTGGACAGATCAAACAACATAAATTTGTAACATTTAAGGCAAAGTACTGACAGGGAGGGAAGATTTTTATCTATGCAAAATACCAAAGAATAAAATCCAATCATAAAATGAACACTTCTTGGTTTTGTTATGCACAATGGATGCCACAGAAATACAAAATTACAACTGTGGTATGCACAAAGCAAAAATAGTAGTCTAACTGCACTGCTGAGTGCTATGGTTGTACCAAAGAAATAAAATTTAAATTTGCATATTCATTGATTGGCAGATAAGAGGGGGAGAGGGGGAGAAGAGAGAGGTGGGGTAATGAAATGTAAGAGAAAATGTAGAGGAAATATTAAAGAATCGCTATAATCTTGTGAGATCATTGTTCTTGTAAAAGATCTCATAAGAGAATATCAAAGATTCTAAGTGATTGGTAAGTGGCAAGAATCTGAAATTTGGTTGATCCTTGATGTAATAAGGGCAGTCACCAAATTCAAACTTCATTTATAAATCATTTAAAATTTTGTGAAGCAAAAGGAGAAAGAAAATCTGAGCAATTGAAATAAAAGTAAAGGTACGAGATAAAAGTTGAGTCACTTGCCTGTGAGATGGGCAGCTACATAAATTAGATAAATAAATGCATCTGCATTGGTTCCCATGCTTTCTCCATAAAATCTAAGACTTTGAAAACACATTGCATTTTCAGCACAGCTTTATAACAGATTTAGCTTCCAAGTTCTACAGACTTTGACCGTTAATGTATTTGAGCCAGACTGGATACAAAATGTAAATTCATAGCATTGCAAGAAAAAAGAACCAGTTTATATTGTTAACCTAAGCTTCCTTCTTTAGAAGACTGCATTCAATGGGTTAGGTATAAATTTTACACATATTAACATTATACTAATTCATCAGAATCTCTTATTTGTTGAAATGTGGCAGCACAGCATTTGGGATACAGATGTCCTTGCCTATAAAGACCATGTTATAGGCTTTTGAGACATCTTGTAACGCTTTTACAATGTGTGCAGCCTGAGATGATGGAAGGAATTATTCGAATGATCAGTATGATTCTGTTCTGGAAAGCCCTCTAATCTTCAACAAAAGGCTATCATTTAAAAAGGCTTTTCAGAGCTCAGGAATCATTCTGCCTTATCTCATACAGCAAAAAGCAACTTTACTGTGTATTAGTCAACGTTTGTGACATTTTGCCTCCATATGTTCAGAGAATAAAAAGATGTATTGCTCCTTTGTAGAAGGAATGCCTCAATTATACATATATGCAACTGTATGAAGCTTCTAACAGTACTACTATCTATCCAGGCTTTATCACTGTCCTACCAGAATTCTTTGCTATGGTACTGTACTTATGAATTTCCATTTGCGTAACACCTCCACTATTGATCCTGTAATAAACAAGTATATGGATGCTAGTCAGAAATAATCTCCAACTACTGAAAACACTTATTTGGTTTGGAACCTGACCATTTATGCGTGCTGGCATCTGATATATAGATCAATGTCTAACCCACATTCTCCTATTTCCAATTTACCTATTTGAATTTCACTGGCATTTTATTGGCTCAGCACCTTCAAATCCTCCAATATATTTGCATCACATTTTCTGTGATTTTGAATTTCATCCTTGGCCTCACCTACTCTTATTTTGGCCTTCTGTTATGCCTCTAGTGAAGGTATAAAAGATTGCAACAGGCCATGTATAACCTTCCTACAATATCCAGTAGTACTAATGCTATAGTTTAGTATTAGAGTAGAGTACATTGATCGGTTGACAGTTTCACAATCATTTTCAAAGGCTGCGAATTGTGGCAATAGCAAATGGCTGAAGAAATGGAATGCATTAATTTTCATGACTCATAAGGGAATAAAATAGAAAGGCTTTCTATTTCAAAAATAACCCTTGCTAAGATTTCATTGTTCTGAAAGTACAGAAGCCATACATTTCTACTTCGTTAATCTGAAGACCATCTAGACAGACTACAGTTGGAGCAAAGCTAAATGTGACTTAACAGAATAAAGTCTGAAGCATGATACATTGATAACTTTTTTTAATGGAAACAGAATAGTTGATAGCTACTTATTCTTGAAATATATTTTCAGGGACATCTGAATCACAAAGCCAAGGCAGAAACTAACCATTAGGGTATTGGGATAATTACAGAAAGATTATCAGATGATCTGATGGTGTGGTAAAGATTACTAATAAATATAAGATACCAAACGTGTTCTATAACTATGTAAACTATCACTAATTCTAGAGCGAACAAACTTTCCCGCCCCAAACACCTCTCTAAAAACCACTAGTGTAATCTTAAATCATTTTGAAGGGGGAAATAAAAACTGAAAGATTCATCCTAAAATCAGATTAATAAAGTTTAAGTAAGAAAGAAAATATCCAAAGCTTCCTCCCAAAAAATATAATTTCAGGAAAAGTTTCAAAGAAGATGGAACAATTTGGGATCTACAAATAATTATTTATCTTTTCACATGGACTCTATGGATCGATATTCTTAGTAATCTCTCTTACTTTTTTAATTGCATATTTTATTGCCGTCAGCATTTAGCTCTAGTTGTAAATGAAAATTGTTTCAAGAATTAAGAAAGTTTACAAATTCTAAATTTTAGCCATATAGAATATACAAATCTTGGATTTATTATATTTCAAATTAATATCCTACAAGTAACACATTTGTAGAAACAATTTTTATCTGATATAAATATCTGTTGTGGAATTGGGGTGCTTGTTTAAAGACAAAATATTCTTTTTTCCAAGAAATCAATTTTCAAAGGCAGACATTGATCATTAACAGCAACCATAAAACTTCAACTTAGGCTGTAAATTCCTTAAATCTGCAGGACATACTTTCCTAAACCTGCTGACCACAGAACTTAATTACAATAAAAAAATAAACAGGGAAGGGTTAAAGTTAACATCAATTAAATTTAAGTTGCTTGCTGCTTGAAAAAAGTCAAAATGTTTTAATCATCATCATATTGCTGCTACTGTACAAGCCCAGTACATCAAAAACGATGCTATTATTAAATTCAAGACTTAACATTTACAGCCATTGCAGCTGAAAGGATGGCTTTTGGGATAGAAGGGGGGATTGAGAGAGAGAGAGATAGACTAGGTTGAAAATATTTATTCAAACAATTAGGCCACCATTAATCTATACAAAAATTCAACTGACATATTTCAAAAGAATGAACTACCTTACAGGAATATTTCAAAATCAGGTGAACAAAATTAACAATTCTTGGCTATGGGTTTTTTAAAAAAAAGATTTACAATATACCCAATGAAAACATTATGACAACATTGTCATAAAACAACATTTAATCCAAGGATTAGTTTGTTTTGCTAGTAGTAAAAGTTTCTGATCAAGATTAAGTTGACCTGCAACAAAGAAAGAGATTTTAGACATGTATTTGCATTTCTGTAATATTCAAAATGAATTTTTAACTTTCTAAAGCAGCAGATCCCTATAAAATCTCAAAAATATTTAGCACTTCCTTGTATTTCAAAATATATCAAAACAAAATCATTACAAGAATTTTAGAAATGGTAATAGAAAAAGTAAGTCAGGAGCTATTATCATTTTTATTATTGAATGTATTTATTGTACTGGATCACTATAAAATTTCTATCGCATTTGGCTGAAGAAAGGAATAAACATGTAGAAAAATAAATTAAACTTTCAGAAATTCATTTATAGGGAGAAACAAGTCCAAATAGATGCCTGTCTAAATGCATTGCAATTACGTTACAATTATTTTGCAAATAAACAGATACAGAATGTTCTGCCTTGTCTCAGCTCATTACCGATTCAAACAATTTGCCCTTCTGGGATCAATTGTTTACTAATAAATAATTGTTTGCAGCCACAAAATGATATTAAGTGCCATTCTTATTAGTTTTGCTTCTACATCCTGTAATAAGATTCAAAACTAACCAACTCCCAAGAGCCCAACCTTAACCTTGCTGTTTTTAACAGCCCAGGAAATGATGAACCATCTGTTTCAGAAAATAATGGACAGCTAAGAGGAAATATTGTTTAATTGCAGATTAACCTCCTCGAAAAGCAGAATGAAGCATCCCTATAATTAGCAAGCACAACACAAGTATCGAAACAGCTGAATGTAAAGTCATATGGTTGTCTTCACTCCACTAAGAGTTTCCCATGTTAAATTCTCGCAATACAAATAATTTACAGGAAGACGTCCATTAGAAAAAGGATAATATGATAAGTGAAAACAATTGCACTAAGCTGATTTTTACACTTTATGCCAAGCATAACAGATGATACACAAAAATAAACTGACTAAAAAAAGTAAAATATAGAATTATTATGATTGACATATAAAATACAGTTAAGTCTAAGTCCTATTGCTATTGCTACAGTGCTGTTTTTGAATGCTGTGGCTGTCTCTATCATTTCTGACAGTATTTTTTAAAAAAACATATTCAAGCGCAACAACAAATTTTCACACAAAAAAATCTCATATTATTCTTCAATGTTACCCTTAACTATAATATTAAAACTTTCTATTGGGGTCTCTCTCTACACAGATGGTATACCTAAATATGTTAACTAAGAATGTAATGAACATTTGCTGGGACTGTGGGCCATATTTAACTGGCTCCATTGTAAGGTCATGTGGTGCTGCTTTAAGAGAGTTCTGGAAGAATGTGACTTGAAATGCAATGCTACTTATATATATACTTGAAGATCATACAGCTCAGTGGAAAAAATGTACACAGTACTGAATTCTAGGACAGCATGCAGTTTTAGATTAACCTATGGAAATGTCATCACTTTAATCCTTTATTGTAAACTGCATTCAGAAATGGGGTTTGGGATTATTTTTATTTTATTGGTAGGGTTGGGTAAACATACTGTAATGCATTTTATAAGTCAAATAAATAAATCTTTGAAATCTAAACATTCTTCATAATTCTAGTTGTTTTGCTTAAATGCTCTGCATCACTCTAACTGAACTGACTGACTTTGGAAATAGCCTTCCGTAAATTCTGTCGCAAAATGCAGTAATCAAGTTAAATTTCATATTGTGAGATACTTTTAATCTAATTACAAGTTTTAATGATACAAAAGATACAATGTGATTCACAAAGTCTCTTTAACATACAAAATTTAGGAAGATGACTCAAAGCTTTCCCAATCACAAGAGCTCAAAATGCAGTCTAACTCTAAATTGAGAACTGTACATATCTCTTTTTTTTAATATAATATGTGACTGTTCAGGTTTTATATTAAGAGATTTGCCTTTCCTACAGACATTTAGGCAATTGTACCTGCCTTACCTTTCCTTCCACAAGATCCATATACCAATGAGAGTCAGATACTTGTGAGCTAATGACAGCAATCAGTATCCTATTTTCAAACCTTACAAGCATATGCAATACATTTTCTTGTTTTAATATACACTAGAAACAATATAACTGAACAGCTCTAATGACAAAAAAAGTCACAATATATTTATTTGAGAGTACATATAAAAAATCTGTGCACCTTTCCATTTTGTCTCTGTTACCAGTGGTGGCATAATTTTAAATATCAAGCATTCTTACTTGGGTTTTGTCTCTGCATCAGTCACTTGGCGAATGTAGATACCATCTTCAGGATGTTCAATGTCATCCATTTCATACATATATGAGGATGCTATTGCAAGAGTAGTCCCATCATTACTGAAAGCTAGTGAAGCTATACTGGTAGGGTACCGATGAAATTGGCAGAGTCTTTTTTTGTTGAACGGATCCCAAATATTGA
>JANHZT010005740.1:204603-215220 GCA_032468215.1 Stegonotus admiraltiensis | reverse complement strand
AAGTGAATTATTAGGGACTAATTATACATTCTTCTGTAACCTTATTGCAAACTTGTAAGGTTAGTGCAAAAAGTTTTATTAATTTTCTTTATAAGAGAACAAAAATTCAGAAAAGAAACAAGCCCAACAATCTGAAATCAGTGCAAATCAATCATAAATTTTAAATGGCATCACACTCTGTACATTTCCCCACTCAATTTAATATGCTGCAAATGTTCAGGAACTACAGTTATGGCCAATTAAAATAAGTTCAGGCGCTAAATACTGGTCCAAGACTTCACAATATCCTATTTTCTATAAAAAGATCATAAAATGATTCAGGGCTTGCTGGAGAAATCCAAGTTCCAAGCCACCCCTCAGACACAGAAACTCATTGCATAACTCTGGACAAGTCAAGTTGCTGAACAGAGCAGTTGTTGTGGAAGAAAAATACCGTAAATAGAAACTTATGTATGCTGCTTAGCTACCAAATAATAAAACAGATGAAATATTGCATATGAAACCAGGATCACTACCCATTCAAATTAGTTCTGAATATCTACTACAAGTGATACAATAAGAAAACAATTACCTGTAGCAAATGTGTTATGGACATTATGAAAAGAGATGGCATTGACAGGGTAAATCTGTTCAATGTTATTCTCCTTCAATCTGTGGCATTTGAAAGCATATTTTTTCTTCTGCACCTCCAAACTTGGATCCAAATATTCAACTGCAACCCGACCTTCTATGGAGCTCAACACATAACCCTATCAAATGCACAAAGGTTATTACAAACAACTATGTAAAGCTTTCTTTTGTGTAAATACTTTTATCACATTCTACATTTGTGCACTTCAAAATGAATTATGTACTGTGGAAAAAAAGATTCCAAAGATAATTGGAAATAATTTCCTACTTCATGTCTACTGAGAAAGATTAATTCAGAAATCTTAGGAACAGAAATATATACCAACATCTTTTCAGAAATGAAAAGCCATCTCAAAGACTTCACTGGGAACGTATTTGCCCACAAGTAATATATGAAATTAATTCCTTCACTGCATTAAAAAATAAATCTATTTCTAGGACTCCTTATTATTTTTAATCAAGAGCACAATTTGTTTCCTTCTTTTTTCTTCTACCACAAAAACAGAAAATAATGCTGCACTGAATCCCATAAAAATAATAGTACAGTAACCGAAACAAAGACTTTCTTGTTTCAAAATTACTTTTCTTCATAGTGTTGACAGGTCCAGTAAAAAGCCAATACTCCTAAGCAAGTAGTTTTATGTATTTTCTGAAAGCCTAACTTTTAGAAGAATAAAACCATATTAAGCATGATACTGTTGTAATATTTGTGTGCATTAATTGAACTGAATTTCCATACACTAGAATTGATTCATCAAATTTGATTGACTAGCTTCAAAACAACTCTGGGCATGCCTAGACACATACAAACACAAAGAAAAATAGCAAAATTCAGAGGTTTCAATAAGCCAGAAGATGCTAAAGTAACAACAGCATGTTTCATTCCACCAGCTTAAATCTGAAACATTGCTACACAAGTTAAATACCTGTTTGTTGGGAAATGCCCTGATGCAACGAGTCTGATATTTAAGACTTGATTCTCTTCTCTGCTGAACATAGCCCATATTCCGTAAGTCCCACACCAGAACTCTTCGACCAGCTGTTCCCACTATCAATCTGTCACCAGATACAGACAATGTATATACCTTGAAAAAAGATGCAAAATATTGTGTTAGTATATGGGCTGCTAAAGTTTGGTATACCAAGAATCATACCCTTGCCAGCATTTCAAAGATATTACATATGTGCTTTCCAAATAGGCCCAAAAAGGAGAATATTAGTCCTCGATTTACAACCACAATGGAGCCCAAAATTTATGTTGCTAAGTAAGACATTTGTTAAGTGAGCTTTGTTCCATTTTATGACCTTTCTTGCCACAGTTGTTAAGTGAATCATTGCATTTGTTAAGTTAATAACATGGTTGTTAAGGGAATCTGGCTTCTCCATTGCCTTTGCTTATCAGAAAGTCACAAAAGGTGCTCATATGACCCCAGGACACTACAACCGTCATAAAGATGAATTAGTCCAATTTTTTATCACACAACCGTGGGGATGCTGCAACGGTCATGTGAAAAATGGTTTTAAGTCACTTTTTTCAGTGCCATTGTAACTTTGAAAGGTCACTAAATGAACTATTGTAAGTCAAGGACTATCTGTAATCATAAATCTCATTCTAGAAAAAATACAAATGTTAAGATAGAAGATAAATTTTGGCCAAGGATATTCTAAGGAATTTATCCTACCACAGAAACGTTCCAGTTAATTTTATCTATTTAAATGAAATATCTAATCCTAATCTCATACAATAACATACATATAGTAGTTCCCAAAGGCAACAAATTAAGACTTGTTCCAATTAATAGTAGAGTCAAAAAATAAACTATATTGCTAAACAAGCTTTGGTAATGATATTTCATTACTGCAAAGGTAGCCACATATAAAACCTTTCATACAATCTCAAATTCCACCACCCCTTTAATATTCATGACAGGATACCCAAAATTGACAGATGATCTTTCTCAATGGTTCATGTGGAAGTGAAACAAGAGTGAGAAAACCAACCCCTAAAGAATTTTTATTAAATTGTTACAAAATGGATCTACAGGGGATAATAGAGGCAAATGAAGAAATAATTTTGATGCTCAAAAACATGCATGAAACTATAAAGAACAATAAGGCGACAAGGGGATTGTCTAAAGATAAAGAAATGGGTGTAGAAGCCATGCAACAATTGGGGGGAAAAGATGAACATGATATTCAGGAAATAGATAAAAAATTAGAAGCAGTTAAAGGAAAAAATCAAAACGAGATGCAAGAAGAGAAAGATAATGAAGAGAAAGGATTAATAAGTAGGCACAAAGAAATGTTATTTTATGTTTTAATGAATTAATGGAAAAAATGATAAAGAATTATAAAGAGAGAATGGTACTGTTGAGGTTGGAAGATCAGGATTATGCATACTTATTTGTATTACTAGCATTGTTTAAAAAAGATTTGACCCAGTCAATACACTGTCCACAAAATATGTATTGTGTATTATATTAAATAAATGTATGTATGTATGTATGTATGTATGTATGTATGTATGTATGTATGTATAAAGAATCCAAGAGATGGACCCAAAATAGGATTGAGAGAAAATGTTACAGTTCGTACTGTATCTAAAGAATACTTGTATGCTGAGTATTATACCTTGGCTAACTAACTATATTACTGGCTTACACAAACTAATTTCTTTAAGAATAGAAAAAATACAATTTAGAACTCAGGAATGGAAATTTAATGTGCAAATCAAGTAGCTTAAACCACGATTTTCTTTTATGTCTGGCATTTTAGAGCTAATCAATACACTTAAAGAGATCCAGTTTGGTCTACTTATTTAAGATGTTGGACTAGGAGCAAGGAAATTGTGAAAGCCAGCTGGGTGATCTTAGACCAGTCTTTCTCTCTCTCTTAGACTTAAGAAGAAGACAATGGCAAGCAACTTCTCAAAGTGCTACCTAAAGAACTGCATCGATTTTTTTTCCCATTTACCAGGGATCAACTCTGACTCACAAGACAAAACAAACATGCAAACAAATAAGCACTCTAGCCAAGGGTAAATCTCCCGTTTCCTCCCACCATTTTCTCCTGAATAGGAAAAGAAAATTTCACAATGTAAAATATCAAAACAAGGACCTAATCTGGGAGATATTTTAACTGCTCAAAAACATTTTAGTTGTATGCAAACTTAACTGTTCCAACTGAACATTCTTGACAATATTGAACATTCTATTTTTCCTCTTGATCATACTTGTTTGGAACACCCACATATTTTGTTCTACAAATATTTCATTCACAGAAAAGTAAGTTTTACATCTCTCTATTACACTCGTTATTTTTAACTCCCTATGTAATTATACATTTATTGGTATCTATGATAATCAGTAGAATTAATCCATGTTGAAATGATGTACAGAACTCTAAATAATTTAAGAACAAACCTTTTCAGGCTGAGAAAACGTTCCCGCATTACAAGGTGTTCTTGGATCCCATAACTTGACTGTTTGATCCCAACTTCCTGTTACCATTACATTCACTTCTGGACAGTATTCAACACATCTTATAGGTGCATCGTGACTGCCAACAAGATTTTCTGTTTTGGAAAAAAACCCAATGCATTTAGCTTTACTAGATTCAGGGATAGTGAAATGTAATAAAAGGATTAAGGCAATATTCACGCACAAGTATCAAAGTTTGACAGGCCATTCATTAATCTATGTAGATGCTGGGGCATCCTTTAAAGAATGCTTGATCCTCTAATCTTTGCAACAGATATTCACTCCTGAAGTGTTAAATGTAGACTAATAGGTATCAACTCACTATTTCAAAGAAGCTTAGCAGGGAAGTTGGTGCCCATGCAGAGATTTTCAAATGAATAAAAGAGATTTATGCACCTAACTGCTAGACACAACTGAAAATTCTAGTCATGAACGGCTTATAATTGGTGAATGTGACATACAGCATTAGTGCATGCCTTTGCCATTATTTAAGATACAAAACAATTTCAACTAACTATTGTCGATAAGCTCTTCTTCCTACATTACTATTCAATTAACATAGTAGTATTAAATTGTTTAGAAGCTTTTACTGTAATGTTTAATACAATTTTTAGTTTAAAATATTTTATTGCTTTAAATAGCCTTTTCCTTCAAAGTTGCTGCCAAGCTTTCTTCAATATATGCAAACATTCTATGGAAAGTTTTTATTAATTTATGTCGTCATTTCATTTAGCTGGTCTACTTCCAAATATCTAAGTGTCTAATCATAGTTCCCAATAACACAGGTAAAAATAAATTGAACTAAATAAAAGTTTTTAAAATAATGATGGGCATTAGAAGATACGTTCTTAACAAGTTACATATTTTGCAATTATATACCATACTCATGTATCAGAAATTTAATAAGCTGCTTTCTTCAGATTGCACCACTAGCCTCCAATTTTTTTTTAAAAAAATGAGAAAATCTCTCATGAAAATTTTTCAAAGAAAAAGTCAACCAAATATAAAGTTCACTTTAAAAAAATATTTGTAAGTTTCTCTTTGTTTTAATTAAAAGAAGTTTCAGGAACAATTTAGCATAATTTGGAATAAGAAACTGTCAAATACTGGGATACAGACGGACATGGTATTTCAGTAATTTATAGATGAATGAATGCCTATTTTCCACAATCTCAGCAAATAGAATATTGTGAGAAGGAAGCCTATGACATTAAATTGCTGTGAATGCAACTTAGAGAAGAGAGAATAAGTGAAACAATCACTGTCTACAGTATGCGATAATATTGGTTGTCACTTCCCTGAGTTTTGTTAGACAAATGAATAAGACATTTAAATAAAAAAAAATTACACTGCAGCTGGTTTTAGAGAAAAAAAAATAAAAATTTTCTTTCAGAAACATCTAAAATAATGTACGAAATTTGGCCAGAATTTTCTATTTTGTTGAATTGTATTGAAGTCCCATATCTTGACTCAGAAATAAGTTCCAAGAACTTTATGGAAGTTTATTCTCGGATAAGTAGTAATGGTTTGATACCCCCATAGTTCAGTAATTCAAGCATATTCAGTTTTCTGACTGCAGACTCTATGACACTATCAGGTGAGTTTACCTTGATCAGTGTTCAAGTCATGCATTTTCAGCTGCCGATCTAATCCTCCACTCCAGGCATGTGTTGGGTCCTTCAAAACAAACAAAGTTATTCACATGTTCTATAGTTGCAGAATAAACACAGTAAAAGCCATTTTTCCTCCAATGATATATATAAATCTGTAAAGCATATAAATGTTGCATACATGTGAAATTAGTAGGTTGCTGTCTTATTAATTATTGTGATGAGGTTCCCGTGTTATTTTTTGGTAATGCCAACAGGACACATAAGCAGAAAACATCAGGAAAGTTATATGCAGGGCCCTCATACTATATGAGGAAGGTAGCTCAACTTACTAGAGATGAGTTTACTTTCAATCAGTGGCCCAAACACATTGAAAAATAAAGATTAAAAAGTTAGCTCTCATTCAACACATTTGTCAACAATATTAATTGGATTAAGGTCTACCCGTCTTTGTGTCAAGAGTCATCATTTCAGGATTAAGTGCTCTACAGATCTCACGTGCTCTACAGATCTCACGGCTTTGATTCTGTCAAAGTTTTGAACTGTTTTGCCTTTTTCTTCCCCTTACCACGTTTTCCAATTAAACATTCTGGAAAGCTTAAAACAATTATCCACTATTTATGTAATGTGGGCTACTTCTACTAAAGTATCATCAGCAAACTACATTTCAGAGGTTTTCCTCCCAAGATTATCATATTCAAAAAATAATTAAGCTTAACCAAAGATCCAATAATTATATGAGTAAGAACAAATTACTAGTTATGAAAAGTAACATAAAAAGTTATTTCTGACTTAAATGTACATTAAAAATTGAGGTCAGGCCAATTTTGACTAGTTACCTGTCGTTAATTCAATTTTATTTTGATTTACTGTATTGTATTCTGACTTATTTCAAAATCTTCAATACAACAAGCCAATTATCTGGGAGTCACTTCAAGATGCAAAGTGAAAGAGAAGATTGGAAATAAGGCTATTCCATCACCCCTATTAAAATGAGCTCTCTTCATCATCCTTCAACAGTCACCTAGCAACAACCATTCCAACATGCTACACAATTAAAGAACAAGGGAAAAATTATTCCAGCACCTCTAAAAAATAATCTGCATTGTGTTCTTGCTCAACTATCAATTAGTTAACAGTAATTCCACCAGGCTGAAAAGTAGGTCAGGAACAGATCTAGATTTCAGCTTTTAGCCCTTTTAAATTGTGGCATTCACTCTCCCTGCTGCCTAGACTTTAAGAAATGAAACAAGAAAAAAATTACAGCTCAACATTGTGGCAACTAGTATGAAGAACTTTGTTTTTCTCCTCCAACTTTTCATCCTTGTTCTTTATGTCTTTTAGATAGTTGCCATCTTCGAATTTACAAGATAACTTTTGTTAATTTATAATCGGCCTGGAACTTGCCTTTTTTCAATTCCCCAAATTACAAAAAAAAAGTTTGCTTTTATTATTTTATTATTAAGGAACCACCAGAATTTACTGTTAACTTGGTTCATATTTTCATCAATTAATTGAAGGCAATAAAGAGTAGCCCATGTAGAAATTTGTTTGTTTGTTTGTTTGTTTGTCTAGTACAAATTAGATAATATATATAAGTATAAGCATGAACTAAATATATAAAATGAATACAATTAAAGGGAACATTAGGACAGGGATGATAGACACGCTGGTGCTCTTATGCATGCCCCTTACAGACCTCTTAGGAATGGAGTGAGGTCAACAGTAGCCAGTCTAAGGTTAAGGTTAATGCAAATATTTTTGACAATATAGACTATTTCCAGAAAGGAAGAGCTAAAAAGTCCACATATGTGCAAAACACTAACATGTTTCAGAATACTGTCCAGCCCAAAGTTCTAATCACCTATTAGATGAACTAAGTAATTCCTTTGTGTTTTCTTGGTATTTTCAAATTTCAAAACATGAGAAGAAAAAACTTACATAAAAAGCACAGTCAAGTACTGCTCCAGTGTGTTGATACTTGAGTCTCATGGTGTTAGCAGGAACATCATACAATCGAACAGATGTGTCCCAAGAAGAAACAAGCAAAAACTGAGATGTGTTTGGATTGAATTTCACTGATGAGATTCCATCTTCTGGAGGTTGATTCAGCTTAAATTCATTTGATCCAGTCATCTGATAAGATTGTGCAAAATTAGATGCATACTTTAAAATTATTGCTTAAGATTTCTAGGTAAACATGTTTGAAAGTGCAATTACTATTTAGTCATTTCATTACAAAATTCTTAACTGTATAATATTACAACATGCACCTGCACAGTATGAATTTAATTGAAGAACTTTGTAGTATTATTAGTATATTTCTTGTTCATTTTTATGAGTGCAATTTCACATTATGATGCATATTTGTGGCAGTGGAGTCATTGGTGCTCCCTGAGGTTGTTTCCTGGCAGACGTTTCATCATCCAACTAGGTAACATTATCAGTGTCACTAATATGCATGCCAGTGGCACAGATGATGTTATCTAGTTGAATAATTAAATATTTGCATGCAAACAGCCACAGTCAGAAAGCACCAAGGACTCCATACAGTTCAACACTAAGCTACATATATTCTCTTCCATTGGTATATGTGTGGCATTTATATTGTAAAAACTATGTTATGATTTAAACTAAAAAAAGAAAAAGCATTCTAGCCATAAAGTTTTCAAATGTATTGATCATTTTTATATTACTAAAGACTATTTCAATTATTAAAAAGACAAGTTATTATTGAAATTACATTTACCTAAAAAATTATATAAAAAGAATCCAGTATTATCCTACACCAGGGGTGTCAAACCCAATCGCATCGCGGGCAGTATCATAAGGTATCAGGATGTTTTTTGCCTAAGGAGCCGCGATGGGCATACCCTGCACTGGCCATATTTGGCTCATGGGCCACCATTTTGACAGGTCTGTCCTACACATAAAATCTTTTTATAAAGTATTCTCTCTTGTAATAATAGCATCTGAAATGTTATTTTGCATCTTACAGCAAACCTGCAAAGAGGTCTTTAATGCTGTCAGTCAAGAAGGAAATACAATTGACCTGGATTACTATTCAAACCACCAGATTAAACTCAACACTCAAATTACTTTAGATATCTTGTCCAACTTGCTCTTTAAGTGGGCAATATTGTACATGGTTACCTGACATCAGCACAAATAAATTCACTGCAATCTTTTTTTATATCTCTCACCTTATTTTTAAAGAATAACTCAAGGCTGCAAACATATCCAACACACCTTTTGCCTTCTTTTGTCCTCACAACAACCCTGTGAATTGGGCTGAGTGTGTGTGACTGGCCCAAGATCACTCAGCTGACTTTCAATAACTAAGGCAGAACTAGAACTCAGTCTCCCACTTTCTAGTCTAGTCAACCACTAGACCAGTGGTTCTCAACCTTCTTAATGCCACGACCTTTTAATATAGTTCCTCATGTTGTGGTGACCCCCAACCATAAAATTATTCCTAAAACCATTGAAAATATGTGTTTTCCGATGGTCTTAGGCGACCCCTGTGAAAGGGTAGTTCAACCCCCAAAGGGGTCGCGACCCACAGGTTGAGAACCACTGCACTAAACCAAAGTGACTCCACTAGTCATACCACTAATTCTCTTAAAATAAAAAGAATTAAAAGCGGGGGGGGGACGACAGAAAACCACAGTAACAAAGTAAAATAAACAGAATTGGGCTTTATTTTTTAAAAAAAACCAAAAAATGCACACACACAGCAAGAAGTCTTGTCTTTGATACTTTTAATAGTGGGATTACCCACTACTAAATCTGGCCTATAAAAACCTAGATGATCCTACTATAAATGACAGCAAAGTCTTAATGCCTGGCGGCCACCTGCCAATTATCCAGATGTTTACAACCAGCTCTAGTAGCCCTTCACCTCTTCAAATTCAAAGCCTTTTCTTCTGAAACTCATTGTCTTTTATCACTCTGGATAAACTTTTTCCTAATATGAAGATTCTGGAAGTGGTGGCCCTAAAATTTCTAAAGGGCTTCAGATTACGAAAATCTGTCATAGCATGAACATTTTTATTACAGTGACCTCGATTTACAATTGATAGTTTTCGACTTACCACAATTGAGCCCAAAATTTATATTGCTAAGTGAGACATTTGTTAAGTGAGTTTTGCCCCATTTTGACTTTTATTGCCATTGTTGTTAAGTGAATCATTGCAGTTGTTAAGTTAGTAACATGGTTGCTAAGGGAATCTGGCTTCCCCATTGACTCTGCTTGTCAAAAGATTGCAAAAGCTAATGACATGACCCCAAGACACTGCAACCATCATTAATGTGAACCAGTTGTCAAACATCTTAATGTAAATCACGTGACCACAGGAATGCTGCAACAATTGTAAGTGTGAAAAATGGTCATATGTCACTTTTTCAGTGCCACTGTAACTTTGAATGGTCACTAAATGGATTGTTGGAAGTTGAGGACTACCTGTATACCCTTCTCGTTTAGTGCCCATGATCCACTGTAGGATGCTGGTGACCTGCCTGGGTGGCCTTCCTTTCTTCCCCATTGGAGAAAATCAGCCAGTTGGATACTCTCCACATTTACTTAAAGAGCCCAAAGACTGCCCTGACTTAGGCAGCCTTGAAGGCAGGAAAAGATAAGCAAGGGAGGGGAGGGGAGGGGATGGAAGAGGAGGGAGGGAGGAAGGAAAAGAGGGAGGGAGGGAGGAAGTCATGATGGATGGATGGATGAAGAAAAGAAGGAAGGAAATGAGGGAAGGAAGTCATGAATGGAGGGAGGGAGGGAGGAAGGAAAGAAAAAGAGGGAGGGAGGAAGTCTGGATGGATGGAAGGAAGGAAAGAAGGACAGATCATCCGTGGCTTTGGGGTAGAGTTCCATCAGTACGCTGACGACACCCAGC
>JANHZT010005740.1:152669-164878 GCA_032468215.1 Stegonotus admiraltiensis | reverse complement strand
CCGGTTCTCTGAACTACTCAAAATTTCTGCTACCGGTTCTCCAGAACCTGTCAGAACCTGCTGGATTTCACCCCTGTATTAAAGGCTGTTTAGCATTGTGTCCTGTTACAATCTTGAAAAGGGTTGTAACCCTTTTTGCTTGTTCTGAGGATGATTCATACAGAGTTCAAAAGTATCTTAGATCCCATAATAAAGTAGGACTGGGGCTGGTCAGAGGTGGTATTTGCCGGTTCTCCAAACTACTCAAAATTTCTGCTACCGGTTTTCCAGAACCTGTCAGAACCTGCTGAATTTCACCCCTACTCTAACCCCACACCTGGAAACAGAGTAAAGACAGAAGCAACTTCTAGAACCCTTTAAATGGGCACCATACACATCTCTGGTGGAATTATCTTCCAGAGGGCAGAAGCAGAGACAGAGAAAGCACACTTCCTTGGTCCACAAGATGTTATAAGGACTTCCAATTTCCCTTCCTGCTCTTCTATGATTCTATGATTCTATACTACATTATTATATTTTATGATCATGTAAAAACAACTTTGTAAAGCAGTATCAAATATTTTAAATAATGTTAAAGTTCTAACTTGGGAAGGATTCGATGGGTGGACAAAAATGCCAAATCCAAACTAAACACAAGCTGACTGTCCAACCATCCAATTTGATTAGATCCATCAATCATATGATATGCAGGATCTCATTTTGATCAATGTTCCATTAATAATACTATTTGCATAGTAATGTGGTGCTATTCAATGACTAATGATTAATATATTGATTGATTCAATCAAATCTTTCACAGAATATTTTAAAAGAAATTTGACTTCACAGTTTGTGGCATGGTGGCACAATGGTTAGAACTCTGCCCACAGCTAGGAGTTCAATGCTAACTGACTCAAGGTTGTCTTCCATTCTTCTGAGGCTGCTAAAATAAGGATCCAGATTGTTGGGGACAATATGTTGACATTTGTAAACCACTCAGAGAGAGCTGTAAAGCAGTATGGGGTGGTATATAAGTCTAAGTGCTATTGCTATAATTAATTGAGTATATTGACATCCATTGTGAAGAATCATACAGGAAACTCTTTTTGACAAACAAAGAAGGGGAAGTGGTCCTATCTGAGACACATCCTCAATTCTTCATGGCTTGCTCCTGATTATGAGCTTGTGTTTCAATAGGAACATTTATTATTGAGCCATGGTGAAACCTCTGATACCTATAGTAATGGTCGGCAAAGTGATGATGCCCAATACGTGGAACCAAAGCATACAAATGATGGTGTCAGCATTTGCCAATTTTACATTTGGGAAAATGGAAGTTTGATGGGTTGTCAGTATTGAGAGAAAAAGAGAGAGAAAGAGAAAGAGAACTAGGGAGGGAGAGAGAGGGGGGAGTGAGTGAGTGAGTGAAGTCTATTTTGGAACATGCATTATGTGTTTTGTCTATTTGAACCATTTCTTAAACTAGCAGGAAACCATTTTCAACAATAAAAGGCAGAAAAGCCTTTGAGAGCCATAAAAAAAACCCTCCCATGTAGGGTTTCATGCTACCCTGGGGCTATGCATTGTCTTCCTCTTTACTTTTGGCCTGAGAATTGCTTGGGGCTTCTGTCTCCTGAACTAAAGTAGGTCAAGTTTCTAGAGAAAAAGAGTCTCTTAAATTCACAGACACATCAGCCATTGAATCATAGCCATGAAGCAAATTCCTGCCTCCCAAAACCATCTTAAAGATTTATGACAGTCCCTGAAAGACTTGGGGTGTGTAAAGCTATGAATGGATTAAACTAATAATATCGCTTATATATTTTTCAATGGAGATAACTTTGTTTTAGAACACAATGAGTAATAGAACATAGCAGAATCAGGACTACTTACACCAAATGCAGCAATAAATATCGCCAAGGTGCCCAGTGTTGCTGAAAAGTGTGCATTAGATAGCTATATCACTAAAGGGGAATAGAAAAGAAAAGTAATATATCTACCTTAGAATGAAACAAACAAAAAAAAAACCACCGTTACTTATCATGATGAAGTCTGAAGATTCTGAATACAGTAGTTCTGTGTGACTTTTTTCCATTTATAGCCATAGCTTTTACTAATTTAAATAATAAGAATAGGAATAGGAATAAAGGTCAACAGTGAATAGCTTAACCAGCTATGCTTTGCTGATGACATTTTCCTTTTCTCCCACAAGGCTGAAAACCTTCAAAGTTAAGCAACAGAATTAAATGACAGCAACAAGTTTCAGGATCGAAAATGAACCTGCAGAAACACAAATAATATTTAGCAACTGCTAAATTGAATGATTTGACTATAACGATTGAAAATTATGAAGTGGGGAATGACAGCCACTACATCTACCTTGGTCATGGAGGATGATATCACACAAGAAATGTTAAAGTAAACTAAAGAGACCATTTGGATTATTTTTTGTTATATTCCAAAGTTTCATGCCAACCTCTTAAAAAAGAAGTTGTTTAATCAGAGTCTATTACCTGTGTTGAGATATTATTGCAAACCTGTAATAATGCAAAGTAAGTGAAAAGTTGAAAGACACGAAAAGGACATGGGATGGCAAATGAAGAATTTAATTCTTTGATGCTAATTCAGAAGTCAATAATACTTTTAAGTTTCTCAGTGAATAATTTTTGTTCCTTCAAACTCAGACACCTGCCGCTGGATATTATTTGTTCCACTAAAATCCATTATATTCTAAAATACAGCAGTTGCAATCAAGGATCTTTCCATTATGGCACTATGAAATGCATACCATTGTATACATTTCTGTGAAATGGTTCATTTTATAATAGGAAAAGCAGTTCCATGCCACAACTGCTACATGGGGAAAAAATAAAAAGGTAACACATTTAAAAAAAAATAAGCTACATCTTCATTAAAAATCTATTAGATAGGGCTTAAGTAGATGGTGCTATCCAGATGTATTTATTACAACTCCCAGTATTTATAACCTGGAAACTGTGGAACTCTGGTAGCTGTAATTCAGACCTCTGAGGGGGGAAACTGCTTTATGATTTATTATAATTAGAGTTAATTTAAGGATTGTACAATTATGGTGCTTGTTGTATTTAAAGAAACTTCATTATCAACTGGTTGAGCCTGTGTGGTCCAGATCTCAGCTTCATACCCATTCATATTATTCCAGCCTTCATAAAAATATTTGTTGTTTAATTAGTGTTATTACAACTGCACATACCATTGGATTTAGACAATTATTTTATTACTCTTCCAATTCAGAATTAATTGGCTAGTGTTCATATGGATCAATTGTGTAAATTTAATGTTTGGGGCAGTTCCTTATTGTGATTTAGAATGGTTGTTTTTCTGCACTCTGCAGGGATTCCTGTCTGAAATCTCCCAAAGATTATCATTTAGCTAGCCAAATGATATCATTTAGTTATCATAAGGTATCATTTTAAGGAAATGATACCTTAAAAGCTTGAAAGAATAGCCAATAATTCTGTGGATTAGTTATGTGATTTTTAAAAAAATACTTTTATGCAGAAACTGTCCATTCTCACTATCCATTAGTCTACATAGCCATGTTTGCTAAATAAATAAATGAAGTAAACCAGGGGTGGATTCTACTTACCTTTACTACCGGTTCGCAATGGGAGCAAGAGAAGGGGAGAGGACAGGGAAGGCTTCTGTGGGGCAAGGCTGAGGGAGAGAAGGGTTTAGGATAGGGGAGGCTTCTGTGGGGATAGAATTCTATAATACTGAATTCTTCTGTAATAGAATTAAAAATGATCATATCATACTGGAAACCCCAACATACATTTTACATCTTGCTTAAAATACAAATTTACAACTTTTAAATATTTTTATTTGAAAATGAAAAAGAGAAACTTTAAAATGTGAAAGTGGATATTACAATTCCAAAGTTGCCATTGATTCTATGCTAGAAAATTAGACAATCTTTACCAACAAGCAAGCACAGTCATGCTTCATTTTTGAAGACTTCTGAAGTGTTTAAGTTTCAAAATATCAAATACTTTTCAGATGTTACTGTCTCTTTTTGCTTTCCTCTGAAACCAAATAAGATTGCCCTTTTAGAATCTTTCTAAGGAAATATTGTGTTTTGCCTTTTTACATGAGTGCCTGAAGTGGGGTTTTTTTCCTCCTCTAAAAGGTATAATCCATACTGAACCAGTTGTTTAGAACAGGCCTAGACAAATATAGATTATCCACATGTAAACCAATAAGGAGAAAATAGAAGCAATATGTGTAGTGTGCGGTAGCTAAATTGTCTACAGTTTTAAGAGTTCTTTTATAATAACTGATTTCAATGCAGTTATGGTCTATTGAGTCAATGGTTTTTTTAAAAGGTTCTTAGATTTGATTTTTATCTCAGACTTTAGTAATGCCCCAGGAACTGTTACATTTTACTTTAAAATACCTTGAAGTTGTATTATAAGGATTTGGGTTAACAACACTAAAGTATAGTATATTCGTGTACATATAACTGTGTGCATCAGTATTTGTAATAAGATGGTCCAACTAACATTCTTTATATGCAGTACAATGACCAGTGACACAAAGTAAACCAAATGACTACTTACAGTAATATTTATTCATTCTATTGTTGGTGCACTGTTCTTGACTAAAAAGATTACAAGCAAGGTTATGAAGGAACATCTATTGCATAATAAACAAGCAAATACAAGTTTTGGCTTTCAGTACCATGGACAGTAGCCCATTCATTCAGCTTAGTGAGAGCACTTCTTCCTAATTAATGGAAGATAGCCCATACCTATTAAAAAATAAAGAAATAATAAAAGAAAAGACCGAAACCTAATACGGATTTTATACTGTATTCTGCTTTCCTGTTTAAAAAAGATATTAAGGACTTTCCCCAAAAAAGAAATAGTCTTTTTTTAAAAAAAAATCTCCAAAATAGGAGAAAGTAATGTTATGTATGTTTATTGCCTTACGTTACTTACAAAATAATAAAGGAATAAAATAAAATATAAATAAATAAAAGAATAGAATAGAATGGCACGCAAAAGAAACAGGATTTTAGCTGTTCAGTATTTTGTTATTATTGGTGCTTGACTGATGCCTTCTGTACAAAATCTGACATTTTATGAGCATTAGGATCAAGTCTGCTCTGTGTTTCTATGTATGAGAGTATTAAATTGTGTGGGATTTTTTTTCACTTGAGGGAAAAACCTACAGAAATACAACTATGTCTTGTATTATAAATCTACCCAGGAATATAATTAGGTTTTGCAGGAGATAAGTTTGCAGACTTCAAACAAGATGTTTAAGTCGATCGTCTTCAGAAATCCCTCCCTCCTCAAAGTTCAAGAGAATTACAACTCTGCTTTCATATCTGTGAATTTGATCAGATGGCATGGAAATTACTTCCTGCCCCAAATAATTGCTTCACTTCCCCTTTGGTCTTTCTTTCAGTCTTCTGAGTATATCAGAATTGATACAGTATATGACGTATCGAGGAAATGGAAAATGCATTGGCAATATCAATTGTTTCATAAATACTGTCAGGTAAGATATGCTGTTTTATTTCCTTTTTAAAACCTTATTATTGAAAAACCAATAACTTGCTATTTACTTTTTTTTCAGCATACTGACTAGATATACTGCAGGCAATAAACCTAACAAAAAAATAGAGCATTCTTCTCCTTCGGCTACCAGGCATAGCATATATCTTTAGAAGAATACTACCATTCATCTATATAATGTATGTAAGTATGTGTACATATATACACGTATATGTATTTGCGATAGTGGTGAATATCTGTAGCTCGGGTGTAGGATGAGGGTGAAGGTTCATTCTCTGAGCTTGAGGGTTGGTTTCCAAACGTTTCATTAGCAGGCTAGGTAACATCTTCAGCAGATATTACGGGATGTCATGTAGGGTTCTTCTGCTTATAAGGACTTTGTGTGGTCAATAGGTCTTGTTATGATGATGTCACATCAGGTAAGGGTGATCCATCACAAGATCCTCAGCTGAGATGACCCTCACCTGACCTGACCTCTTCATCACAAGACCTACTGACCACAAGCCCTTATAAGCAGAACAACACTGACACTGACATCCCCTAAACTCTACTGAAGATGTTACCTAGCCTAGTAATGAAACATTCGGAAACCAACTCACAAGCTGAGGGAACAAACCTCCACCCACATGTACATATAGCAGATGCATATTCATAGATGCACACCCTCAATAGCAATATAAGGATTTTGACTATTGGATTATGCTGTCCAATAGCAAGACTAAAAGTATGCTGGAAGAGGTCATTTGTCTTTATAATTCCCTCACGAGGAACTACCTCACCTAAATGAAACCAAAGTAAAGCCAAAAATACACAGTATCCCTGAAGTAAACTAATAGTGTGACAGAATTCTTTCTTAATGGTAGCGGCAACCACTTTATCAAGCAAATAGGAAATCCAGCTAGAGTCTAATATTTTATGTTTGAGAACTAGGGAGATTAACATAGCATCAAATAAGTGTATGAAATTATTACTATGGTTGGCCTTACAGTCAGCCAGATGTTTAATCTGGATTTGGCATTTTTATCCACCTTGACAATCCTCCCCAAGAAACTGGGATAGGGAAATGTTGTTAGAGGTGTCATAGCAGGATTTAAGCTGTTCCAAATAAAGCTGCCTTTTGCAATTGACTGGTAGGAATTTAGTCAATGCTGATGGCACGCAAGTGGTGCTCTTGATGTTTTGAAATGGCATTTAAGGTGCTTATTATTATTGATATTATTTTTGCATTCTTTTGCCACAGTTGTCTACTTCTATTGTGATTTTTCCAGTTCTTTCTCTTTTGTTCTGTTGTCTCCAAGAAGCGCAATGTCCACTATTGAGGCTTGTTTTCTATTTTGAAAATGCTTACATGTGGATATAAAAATGTGGATTTAAATAATCAGGAGATTAAACTAGATGGCCTAAGTAAACCCTCACAATTCTATGATTTCATGTTTTTGCTAGGCAATTAAACCTTGACTTTTATTTTCATCTAGTTCTCAACTGTTTAATTTTTGGCTTCAAGTGCTTTTCTCAGGGGCATTTATATTTGAATATCTAAACAATCCTGTGTGCTTTTTGGAAGTTGCACAGATTATACAGAAATAATGTATAATTTAAAAAACAAAACAAAATAATTGCTACAGTACCTTGCAAGCTAGCAATGTTTGGGATTTTACTAAATTTCTGGAGAATAATGACGCCATATGTTTAAAACCTGTGATATTAGTCGTTGCTTTTTTCCATGACTAATCTTTTCCCCCCATATGTAAAACCTTCTTTGCTTACAGTACCAATTTGCCCTTTATCGTTGCACAGAGGCCACTATTTCAATTTGCTCCATTACATTTTCCAGGGCAGCAGATTGTTATGTCACTGGGCACTATTATGAGTCTGTATATGTCAAAGGCTTACGAGTTAGTCTATGTGACAATTACTACCAAAATAAGCAGAGGTGGGCTATGGACAGTAAAATGGCTTATGCAAATAGAATTATTCTCAATAATGATCAACATCAGGAGAAAAGATATTACATTGAAGCTGAGCTTCATTTTAAAAATGTTGTCTGAGTATTAGAGATCGTCTCAATCCTAATTTCCCCCTTTTAAGCCTTGTCATTTATACAGCCTATTAACCTTTAACTTTTATGACTATCTGAACATGAAATACTGCCAGCATTTAAGCCTGAAAATACTAGAGCCACGACTTCTTGCTTAGCAAAGGAAGTGACACACGTTCCTTTAAATCAGTCATTTTTAATATTAGTCATTCTCACAGAGATAGAGATGCATACGAAGTAACCAGATATCCGAATAAACAAAAAGTCTATTTATATTTGATAACATGATGGTCAGCTACACAGAAAGCTACTGTGAATTTGTAAAACTCTTAGAGTTTTAGAGTTTATATCTAGTAATGCAGAACTTCTGTTTTGACCAACCAAGAAAATTGATAGAATTATCATTTTGCAACTCCAGAGAAGAGAGAGTCAGACATTTTGGCTTAAAAAGAAATCCAATAAAAAAACATGAGGTTTCATTTATGACTTTTGGTCTAATTGATAGCCTTATTTTCATATTCATTGTAGATAAAGGTAGCTATTTTCTTCCAGATATCAGGATCAGTAGTTTCACTATTGAGTTAATCTGCTATTTAAAACCAATTAAAAAAACCACTAGCATTTACAGATTGTATGGATGAACTATGGTATGCAATTGCTATACCAGCATTCTATAGCAATTGCTACACCAGCAATTTCAAGGCATGAGGTGGCTCAGTGGCTAAGATGCTGAGCTTGTAGATCGAAAGGTCGGCAGTTCAGTGGTTTGAATCCCTGGTGCTGCGTAACGGGGTGAGCTCCCGTTACTTGTCCCAGCTTCTGCCAACCTATCAGTTCGAAAGCATGTAAAAAATGAAAGTAGAAAAATAGGGACCACCTTTGGTGGGAAGGTAACAACATTCCATGTGCCTTTAGCATTTAATCATGCCGGTCACATAACCACCGAGACGTCTTCGGACAGTGCTGGCTCTTTGGCTTTGAAACGTAGATGGGCACTGCCCCCTAGAGTCGGGAACGACTAGCACATATGTGTGAGGGGAATCTTTACATTTACCTTTATACCAGCAATTGCTATAAGAGCCATGGTGGCGGAGTGGTTTAGAGTACAGTACTGCAGACTACTTCTGCTGACTGCTGGCTGCCTGCAATTTGGCAGTTCAAATCTCACCAGGCTCAGGGTTGACTCAACCTTCCATCTTTCCGAGGTGGGTAAAATGAGGACCC
Source organism: Stegonotus admiraltiensis (assembly GCA_032468215.1). Taxonomy (NCBI): domain Eukaryota; kingdom Metazoa; phylum Chordata; class Lepidosauria; order Squamata; family Colubridae; genus Stegonotus; species Stegonotus admiraltiensis. The sequence continues at coordinate 156,076 of JANHZT010005740.1, read as the reverse complement.
GAACTTTTGGGAGCAATATGCTGAGTCTGTAAACCAGTTAGAAAGGACTGTAAAGCAGTATATACTGTAAGTCTAAGTGCTATTGCTATTCAAATATAAACTATAGTAAATATACACCTTTTACAATACCTAATTTTAAGATTTACAGAACAACAATTATTTATTGTCATTACTGCTGTTGTGGTTAGCAATGTTTAAAATGTAGAGAGGATGAATTTGAATCATTGCTTTGCAGTTGTTGAGAAAATTCTCTATTTTTAAGAAGTGATGTTGTAAATGCAGAATGTTACAGTGCAGAGCACAAGCTTTCTAAATGGTTACTTCTGAGTCTCTTGTGAAAATTTATTTAGAGCATGCATGTCCAACCCATGGTCCATCTAGTAATGCAACCGTACAAAATCATAAACGTTTAACATTATTAGGTGATTTATATAAATTAATTATGTTATATATTTTATATGCAGTCCAAGACCTCTTCACTCAATATGGTCCAGGCAAGCTAAAAGGTTGGACAGCCATGATTTAGAGGAACATTTTTAACCCTGTATCTTATTCTACAGATTCTACAGTTTAGATTTGCATTCTACTGAGCAGAATGCCTTTTCTGATGGGGAGATAAATACCTACTGAATCAAGACATTTTTCCTCAGGAAGAAAGGACTATTTTTCAGACCACATTTTCTGAAATATATACAGTACTCTTAGTTTGTTCAATTATCTTGTTTCATTTAGAAAGTGCAACCTGGTTTATACTGACAGTGATATTATTAACATTCTCTTACAGACCATGTGTGAACAAGGCCATGCTCATAGGCCTCACTTTGGCTTTATTTGAAAGCGTAAATCAGAGTTTTAAGGCAGAATTTCCAGGTTCACCTGACATGCTGCAATGTCAACTTTCTCAAATGCTTCCCCTTGTATGGCATTAACCATCTTTTACAAAATGTGAAGAAGTTTTTCTTCCGATTTCTTAAGATTTTTTTCCCAAATAATAGTTTTTTATTACTTGATATTGAGCTGGTAAGATAATTAAATAGGAATGATAGAGATGGGTTGCAAAAAGCTGGGCAGTCACTAGATCACAGCAATAGAAAACCTTAACTCTGTAAGGTTTCTTGGATGAGAAGTAAAATGTCTTCAAAGAAAAACCAGAAAGTTCAATTGCCTCTTGAAAAAGCACCTTTGGGACAACCATGACCTGGATGACTGGGAGTCTCCATATAGACAACTTTCCAGAGATTCCTTCCTCTTCTATTGATAGAGTCAAGTGGCAGTCTAGAAGTTAGATTCATGATTCCAAACAATGCATTTATTAGTTTGGAAGAATGTTTAAGATCTCACTGCTTTTGTTTTTCATCAGAATACACATAGAAAAGGGCTTGTGTTACCATGAGACAACAGTGATTTTATCATCAATTTAATCCCTTTGCCCCCTGCTGAATCCTGCTGCAAAATTATTTCATTTTCACAGCAGAGAAAGAAACAGTCCAGAGACACCAGATTAAACATAATAGAAGAGCCAGGCATATAAGACACATATACTGTTCCAACAACTGATCCTTTCTTTTAACGTAAACCTCCTGAAAATCCACAATCCTCCAATTCTGATAACTAGGTCTAATTGCAGAGAAATCTCTCTTATGAGTAAACTCTTGTTAATGAGGTCTCACTCATGAGAAGGTCTATGTCTTAGCTGAGTGCTTTACCATTGACTTTTCACCTGACATTTTGGGATCTGGGTCAGTGGTGGGTTGCTCCCGGTTTGGACCAATTTGCAAGACCAGTAGAAAAACTGGCGGGAGGCTCCGCCCACCACTCCAGATGTCAGCATAGGAGATCTGCGCATGCAGCAATCCTGTTGCAAACCGGTAGTAAAGGTAAGTAGAACCCACCCCTGATCTGGGTAATATTTCATCTTCTTTTGGTACAAAAGACCAGTCTTTGGTTACACAAATATCCGATGCTGGAGCCAACTTATTTTTCAATGCTCAAAATCAAATCCAGATTGTGGGGAGGACTTTGATCCATCCTTCAATAAAATTGTTTCCAGAGAAAAATGATACATATGAACACAACAACCCTTTCCAAATTTTGCGAAGGATTTCTGACATAATTCAAGGATCCAGAGAGAAGAAGTGATAGGTTCAATAGCCAAATGGTATGTATCACCCCATCCAATAAAACGTAAGCATCTTGTAAAACTGGACTCCTGTGCAATGAAATTTATACAACTGACCCAGATTTGATCTTGCAAAATGTATACATTTTGTCCACATCACACAATTTATATTTTGTTTAATGACGGTCTATTGAATAATGAAGAGCTGGTTTAGTTCTTAGACCATCCAAAGGCAGTTCTTAGACCAACCAAAGGCATCTCATGATTTCATGTAAACTCAGTCATGGACTGGATCTTGTTTTCTCTTTCTACAGGGGACAAAGTTTTAAACAAGAAAGAAGGGTACTGTCTTCAACTGTATGTTTCCTCATTTAGTTCTTTGTTTTAGTGCCATTCCTTTTTTAATATTTACCTAAAGTTCTCATCTTTCCAGCCTCTATTTTATGGTTAGTATAAGGCCAGCCTGAAAGATAATATATTGCAACCTGTTATATTATTTATTTCAAAGTCAAGTTATTGATTATTGCCCACTGAAAGTGACAAATGGCATCTGAGAAAGGCACGGTCAGCGAGTTCCATTAAAAAAATGATAGTATTGCTCATGGATTGTTAAAAGATTCAGTTTAGGTACTTTATAGGTTTATATCCATCACAATTTAATGACCAAATGATGAAAAATATGAGTTGTGAGCAATTCCTTTCTGTTCCAGTTTAATGTTCAAGCAGTTAGCAAAATAACACAGTTTTGGTGTGAAAGCTTTATACACCCAGACCTGATAATACATAATAGAGTAATTATCTTTGGGGTTCCTTTTTTTCTTTCTCTCTCAAACCTTAAAGAACAGGCTACAATTTTTGGTGGGGTTTTTTTTTGGATTAAATAGAATTTGGTCAAACCAGAGGTTTCTCTGTATAAGATCTACTTTTCCTAAAACTGCCTTCAACAACAATGACCTTTAAAAATGGGTGGTAGCTGTGTCCATAACACACTTATATTTCTGATGCAAAAATAAACCTGGCTGTCCCTACTTGTAAAATGCGACTAATGTAAGCCTTTTGCTAATGCTTATAGCTTAAAGATAGCACAAGAACCTGCATCGTATAAGAAAGTTAATATATAATGCATTATTATTTATTTATTTATTTATTTATTTATTTATTTATTTATTTATTTATTTATTTATTTATTTATTTACACATATTTATATGCTGCCCTTCTCCCGAAGGACTCAGGGCGGCGAACAAAGGTAAAAGACATACAATAATAAAATAAAATCCTAATTAAAAC